>ML250411.1:2963-47826 GCA_005239495.1 Nicotiana undulata
CATCACCCTTCGTGCTTTACTCTCATCCTCACCAAAACAAGTGCACGACATCACCCTTCGTGCTTTTACTCTCATCCTCACCAAAACAATAAATAAATAGAAACGACGCGGCATTATCCTTCGTGCTTTTAATATCGTATCATGGCACGGCATCACCCTTCGTGCTTTTACACTATCATCCTCACAATGCAATACATAAATACACGGCATCACCCTTCGTGCTTTACACTCTTCCTCACCCAAACAATATCAAGAACAACAGTTTGGCAAGGAAAATCAACAACATGAATCATAAATCACAACATCCCGGCAAGGGGAACAACAACAGAAATAATAATACCGTCCCGGCAAGGGACACAACTATAACCAATCTCCCTCAAGTGTATAACTCAACAAAATAGTCCTCAACCGAACAAATAACCAACGGTATTCACAACCAAGAATTTCCATCAAATGAATAACCACCAAAGTGAAATTTAATTCATAACATAGTGAATATCGATGAAAATTATATATATCCTAAGAACCGACTCACGGGCATGCTTGACAACAACATATAGGAACTCGTCACCTCACCTATACGTTGAACATGGGATAAACACGTAGAAAATCAGACTCAACACATATTCCCTAAAGCTAAGGTTAGGCCAAACACTTACCTCGATGCCACGAACACAATTCAAGCCTCAACTACCGCTTTACCTCTTGATTCTACCACCAACTCGCTCGTATCTAGCCATAAGTTACTTAATTATATCAATTTCTAAATGAATCAATTCTAATGCATGGAAATGAGTTTTCTAAACTTTTCCCCAAAAAGTCAAAAATCGACCCCGGGCCAGCTCGGTCCAAACCCGAAATTCGAACCAAACCCCAATTACCCATTCACCCTTGAGTCCGGATATATAAATGGTTTTGGAATCCGACCTCAATTTGAGGTTTAAATCCCCAAATTTTAATATTCTTCGGTTTTACCCAAAATTTTCAATTCCACCATGAAAACCCTAGATTCTAGGATGAAATCTTGTAAAAAGAAGTTAAGGAGTAAAGAAAATGAGTTAGAAATCAGTTACTAATGTTTTGGAGAAGAAAGGGTGTTTGGAAAATCGCCTCTTACCTTTTTAGGATTTTGAAAAATAAAAATAATTGAAAATCCCGTTTAAATATACCCCTCTCAGACCCCCACCGCGGACCGCACAAAAAGGGAGTGCGGCCGCACAGAGAGCAAATTGGCTGCAGTGACATGCTTTAGTATTATGGCCATAAATTTCTCTACAGATGTCCAAATTGCAATTTCTTTACCTTTCTGGAAACTAGACACGAAGGTCTACAACTTCTATTTTTGAATCATCTCAAAATTTATTTGTAAATCAAAAGATATAGGCCTCCGAAGTCAGACCAGTGATCCAGCTTCCTCACCGCGGACTGCACAAAATCGAGTGTGGCCGCAAAGGCCCTTTCCGCGGCAGCACAAAATGATTGCGGACCTCGTTGGCGGATTCAGAGATCTGCACTTCTCTGACCAGCAAGAGCTATGTTTTTAGCCTAAAAACATGAAACTCACCGAGCCCTCGGAACTTCAAACCAAATGTGCACACAACCTCGAAAACATCCTGCGGACTTATTCGTGTAATCAAAGCACCAAAATAATATCATAAACATCGAATTAAACCCCAAAATCAATGAAATTTCTCAAAACATCTTTAAACATCAAATTTTGCATTTAAGGTCCGAATCACATCTAATGAAGTCCGTTTCTTACCAAACTTTACAGGCATAACGTATATATTATATCGAACCTGTACCGGGCTCCGGAACCATAATACGAGCCCGATACCACATGTTTCAAATATAATTTCATTTTCAAAAGCCTCTTTTATTTTTCAGAAAGAAATTTCTTTTAAAAATTCATTTCTCGGACTTGGGACCTCGGAATTCGATTCTGGGCATACGCCCAAGTCCCATATTTTCCTACGGACCCTCCGGGACCGTCAAATCACCGGTCCGGGTCCGTTTACCAAAAATGTTGACTGAAGTCAACTTTATTCAAATTTCTAATACAAAATTATCATTTTTATCAGTTTTTCACACAAAGGCTTCCCGGCTACACGCCCGGGCTGCGCATGTAAATCGAGGTGAGATAGAATGAGGCTTTCATGGCCTCAGAACACAGATTTAGCTAGAAATACACGGGATGACCTTTTGGGTCATCACAATCTCCACCTCTAAAACAAACGTTCGTCCTCGAACGGACATAGAAAGGTACCTGAATCGGGGAAAAGATGGGGATATCGGCTCCGCATATCAGACTCGGACTCCCAGGTAGATGCCTCAATAGGCTGACCTCTACACTGAACACGGACCGAAGGATAACTCTTCGATCTCAACTGACGAACCTGCCGGCCTAATATGGCTATCGGATCCTCCTCATAAGTCAAATCCTTGTCCAACTGGACAATACTGAAGTCAAGTACATGAGAGGGATCGACAATATACTTCCGAAGCATAGATACATGAAACACCGGATGCACGGCTGATAAACTCGGTAGTAAAGCAAGTCTGTAGGCCACATCTCCTACCTTATCAAGAATCTCAAAGGGACCAATGTACCTAGGGCTCAACTTGCCCGTCTTTCCGAACCTCTTCACACCCTTCATGGGCGACACCCGAAGCAATACCCGGTCTCCTATCATAAATGCCAAATCACGAACTCTGCGGTCTACATAACTATTCTTCCTGGACTGAGCTGTACGAAGTCTATCCTGAATGATCTTCACCTTATCCAAGGGATCCTGAACTAACTCTGAACCCAACAACCTAGCCTCTCCCGGCTCGAACCACCCGACTGGAGACCAACACCGCCTATTATACAACGCCTCATAAAGAGTCATCTGAATGCTTGACTGATAGCTGTTGTTGTAGGCAAACTCAGCTAAGGGAAAAAACTGGTCCCATGAACCTCCAAAGTCAACGACACATGCCCGCAAAATATCCTCCAAGATCTGAATAGTATGCTCGGACTGTCCGTCCGTCTGAGGATGAAACGATGTGCTCAACTCAACCCGTGTGCCCAACTCACGCTGAAATACTCTCCAGAAATGGGAGGTAAACTGAGTACCTCGATCGGAAATAATAGACACGGGCATACCATGCAAGCGAACAATCTACCTGATGTAGATCTTTGCCAACTTCTCCGAAGAATACGAAACTGATATAGGTATGAAGTGTGTTGACTTGGTCAGCCTATCCACAATGACCCACACCGCATCAAACATCCTCCTTGTCTGTGGGAGTCCAACTACGAAATCCATGGTGATACGCTCCCACTTCCACTCGGGAATCTCAATCTGCTGCATCAAACCACCGGGTCTATGGTGCTCGTACTTAACCTGCTGACAGTTCAGGCACCGAGCTACATATGCTACAATATCTTTCTTCATCCTCCGCCACCAATAATGTTGCCGCAAATTCTGATACATCTTTGCGGCACCAGGATGAATGGAATAACAAGAACTTTGGGCCTCCTGCAATATCAACTCACGAATCCCATCAACATCAGGCACACAAATACGACCCTGCATCCTCAAGACTCCATCATCATCAATCGTAACCTGCTTGGCACCTCCGTGCCGACCCGTATCCCTAAGGACACATAAATGACGATCATCATACTGCCTGTCTCGAATACGATCAAACAATGAAGAATGGGCCACGGTATAAGCCAAAACACTGCCAGTCTCAGAAACATCCAATCTCATGAACTGATTGGCCAAAGCCTGAACATCTAAAGCAAGCGGTCTCTCCCCAACCGAAATATAAGCAAGACTACCCATGCTGACTAACTTCTAGCTCAAAGCATCGGCCACCAAATTGGCCTTCCCCGGATGATATAAGATAGTAATGTCGTAGTCTTTCAACAACTCCAACCATATTATTTGCCTCATATTCAATTCTTTCTGCTTGAACAGATACTGCAAACTCTTATGATCCGTGAACACCTCACAAGACACACCATACAGATAATGCCTCCAATCTTCAGCGCATGGACAATGGCTGCTAACTCTAAGTCATGAACTGGATAGTTTTTCTCATGAACCTTCAACTGACATGAATCATAAGCTATAACCTTGCCATCCTGCATCAACACTGCACCAAGTTCAACTCATGAAGCATCACAATACACGGAATATGGCCCTGAACCTGTGGGAAAAACTAACACCGGTGTCGTGGTTAGGGCTGTATTGAGCTTCTGAAAGCTCGCCTCACACTCGTCTGACCACCTGAACTGGGCACCCTTCTGAGTCAACCTGGTCATCGGGGTTGCGATAGATGAAAAGCCCTTCACAAAAGGCGATAATAACCTGCTAAGCCCAAGAAACTCTGAATCTCTATAGTTGAGGTTGGTCTAGGCCAATCTCTGACTGCTGAAATCTTCTTGGGATCCACCTGAATACCCTCTGCTAATACAACATGGCCCAGAAATGCAACCGAACTCAACCAGAACTCACACTTCGAGAATTTGGCATACAATTGACTGTCCTTCAGAGTCTGGAGGACGACTCGAAGGTGCTGCTCATGTTCCTCTCGACTGCGGGAGTAAATCAAAATATCATCAATGAAAACGATCACAAATGAGTCCTAATAGGGCCTGAACACTCGGTTCATCAAATCCATAAAAGTAGCTGGGGCATTTGTCAACCCAAATAACATCACCAAGAACTCATAATGCCCATACCGAGTGCGAGTCTTAGGGACATCGGATGCCCTAATCCTCAACTGATGGTAGCCAGATCTCAAGTCAATCTTGGAAACACTGTGGCACCCTGAAGCTGGTCTAATAAATCATCAATCCTTGACAAAGGATACTTATTCATGATAGTAACCGTGTTCAATTGCCGGTAGTCAATACACATCCTCATCGAGCCATCATTCTTCTTAACAAACAACACTGGGGCACCCCAAGGAGAAACACTAGGACTAATAAAGCCTTTATCTAGCAAATCCTGTAACTGATCCTTCAACTCCTTCAGCTCTGGCGGGGCCATACGATATGGCGGAGTAGAAATAGGCTGAGTTCTCGGAGCCAACTCAATGCAAAAGTCTATATCCTTATCGGGTGGCATACCCGGCAGATCAGCAGGGAATATCTCTAGAAACTCACAGACAACGGGCATCGACTCCATAGAAGGAACCTCAGCACTAGAATCACGAACATAGGCCAAATAGGCCAAACACCCCTTCTCGACCATGTGCCGAGCCTTCATATACGAGATAACTCTGTCGGAAGAATGACTAGGAGTCCCTCTCCACTCCAATCGAGGTACTCCCGGTAAGGCCAAGGTCACAGTCTTGGCGTGACAGTCCAGAATAGCATGATAGGGAGATAACCAATCCATCCTCAAAATGACATCGAAATCGACCATATCAAGAAGTAAAAGATCTACATGGGTCTCCAAACCGCCAATAACCACTATGCATGACAAAAGAATCACCCACCAATGTAGATACATATACAGGGTCACTCAGGGAATCACGGTGCATAATCAGATAAGGAGAAAAATATGAGGACACGTAAGAAAATGTAGACCCAGATCAAACAAAACCGAAGCATCTCTGCTGCAAACTGAAACCATACCTGTGATGACTGCATCAGAGGACTCCGCCTCAGGTCTGGCGGGAATATAATAGCATCGGGGCTGAGCCCCACCAATCTAGACATCCCTGGGTCAACCTACTGCGGGCTAACCTCTACCTCTTAGAGCCTGTCCTCCACGTCTAACTGTCTGGCCTCCACCTCTGGCACCTCGACCTCCACCCCTAGCTGGCTGAGGGGGTGGGGGTGCACCTGGTGCAGAAATCATAGCACAGGAACCCTGATTCTGAGAACCACCAGAAGCTCGGGGGTAAAACCTAGATATGTGCCCTGAAACACCACAAGAGTAACAAGACCTCTGCTGCTGAGACTGCTGGCCCTGGAACTGTCCTTGTCGACCAGAATAACCACCCTGGAAGCTTTGAAGCGGCGGTGCACTGATAGGAGCTGGTGGTGCACTGCGGGATACTCGTAGTGCCGAATGGAATGGCCTAGGAGGATGACCTCTGCCAAAAGAATCTCTACCTCCAGATGAGGCACCACTGAATCGATCGAAATGACGAGGCCTCTTGTCACACCTCTGACACTGCCCTTTGATAAGACTATCTCTATCCTCTTGGCCACATTGGCCGCCTCATGAAATGAAATATCAATACCTGTCTCTCTGTCCATCTGAAGCCTAATCGGCTGAGCTAACCCCTCAATAAACCTCCTTACTCTCTCTCGATCCGTGGGGAGTATCATGATAGCATGTCGGGCCAAAGTGATGAACCAGGTCTCATACTGGGTAATTGTCATAGATCCCTGTTGGAGACGCTCAAACTGCCTCCGAAGATCCTCTCTCTGAGTAACTAGTAGAAACTTCTCCAAGAACAACTCGGAGAACTGAGCCCAAGACAACGACGAAGATCCAACTGGCCTGGTCAAACAAATAGTCCCTCCACCAAGTCTTGGCGGGAACAGAAAGACGGAAAGTAGCAAAATCGACCCCATTGGTCTCCATGATCCCCATGTTCTGAAGAACCTCATAGAAACTGTCTAAGAAATCCTGGGGGTTCTCTGATGGTGCACCAGTAAAAGTAGTAGGAAATAACTTGGTGAACCGATCCAATCTCCATAAAGCATCAGTAGACATGGTTGCACACTCTACGACCTGTGCCACAATGACCGGCTGAGCCACTCCAGATGTCTGAGGTGCTGGAGTCTGAAACTGAGAAGCTAACTGCTCCGGTGTGCGGGTGGCAGGAGTTTGGGCCCATCCCCCAGCCTGAGAGACGGCTGGTGTAGTAGGAAGTAGACCTGCCTGAGCCACGCTCTCCATAAGGCCTACTAAGCGGACCAGAGCGTCTTGAAGAACCGGGGTGGCAATGAACCCCTCTAGGACCTAAGCTGGTCCAACCGGAACCGTCTAAGCAGGAACCTCACCGAAAAAATCAACCTGTGGGTCCTCTATGGGGTTGCTGCTCTAGCAAGGCCTCGGCCTTGTCCTCGGCCCCTCGTAGGAGCTGCAATTGGAAGATCGGGCTGCTGATCGGTGGATGGGGAAGCACGCGTTCTCGCCATCTGCGAGGGAATAGAATAGAAACTCAGTTACAATTTAGAAGTCAAATCAGAGAAGAATAGATGTGAAGTTATTCCTAACTTTGCAGCCTCTGGGGGATAAATACAGACGTCTCCGTACCGATCCCTCAGAATCTACCAAGCTTATCCCTGAATTGTGAGACCTAGGCAACCTAGTGCTCTGATACCAACTTATCACAACCCGAAATTCCCACCATCGAGACTGTGATGGCGTCTAACGTTGAACCCACTAGACAAGCCAACGTATTTAATCCTATTTATTAAAAGAAACTTTACTATTAAATGATAACATGTAAAATCAACTTTCCATAAATAGAAGCTTAAAAATAACAACTGAGTAATGGAATACATAACTAAATCCACAAACTTAATAAAATACTTAAATTAGCCAACCCGAATCTTTGGAGTCACAACTCACGGACCGTCTAAGAGTAGTACACAGAATAGTCTAAAAGAACTAATACATATGTTTCTGAAGTACAAATAAATTCAGAAATGAAATGGAATAGGGAAGGGGACGCCAAGGCCTGTTGACGCCTACAGGTCTACCTCAGTGTCTCCGGTGGACTGAAGGAATCCTCCTCGATCAGTGTCCACAAGGTCCGATACCGGGATATGCACAACATAAAGATGTGTAGGTGTAGTATCAGTACAACCGACCCCATGTACTGAGTAAGTGCCGAGCCTAACCTCGGCGAAGTGGTGACGAGGCTAGGACACGACCAATAATATTACTTGTGCGGTTTAATAATATATAAAGAAATAACAACAGGAAGTAAACAAATAAGTGCACAAAACGAGGAAAACATGCTGGGGACAAAAGGGCAATTACTGAATAACAGAACAAGGCAACAGTCTAAATATCAAAATAACAACAAGAAATAACAACATAGAACAAACAAGTGCACGGCATCACCCTTCGTGATTTTACTCTCATCCTCACCAAAACAATTGCACGACATCACCCTTCGTGCTTTTACTCTCATCCTCACCAAAACAATAAATAAATAGAAATGACACGGCATTATCCTTCGTGCTTTTAATATCGTATCATGGCACGGCATCACCCTTCGTGCTTTTACACTCTCATCCTCACAATGCAATAAATAAATACACGGAATCCCCCTTCGTGCTTTACACTCTTCCTCACCCAAACAATATCAAGAACAACAGTTTGGCAAGGAAAATCAACAACATGAATCATAAATCACAACATCCCGGCAAGGGAACAACAACAAAAATAATAATACCGTCCCGGTAGGGGACACAACTATAACCAATCTCCCTCAAGCGTATAACTCAACAAAATAGTCCTCAACCGAACAAATAACCAACGGTATTCACAACCAAGAATTTTCATCAAATGAATAACCACCAAAGTGAAATTTAATTCGTAACACAGTGAATATCGATGAAAATCATATATATCCAAAGAACTGACTCATGGGCATGTTTGAAAATAACATATAAGTACTCGTCACCTCACCTATACGTTGAACATGGAATAAACACGTAGCAAATAAGACTCAACACCTATTCCCTCAAACTAAGGTTAGGACAAACACTTACCTCGATGCCACGAACATAATTCAAGCCTCAACTACTGCTTTACCTCTTGATTCCACCACCAACTCTCTCGTATCTAGCCACAAGTTACTTAATTATATCAATAAATGCTAAATGAATCAATTCTAATGCATGAAAATGAGTTTTCTAAGGTTTTCCCCAAAAGGGAGGAGAGGCATAAGGAAATCTTTGTAAGGTTGAAAAACAATTACTTCGAGTATCGAGGAAGTTGGAGATGCTTGAGCTAGCAAATAGCACCCTTCGGGCCGAGCGGGAGAATGACCAGTCCATGGCGAAAGATAAGGAGGACGACTGGAGGGGGGTCGGAGAGCTGGAGAAGGATAACGCCATCCTTCATCATCGTGTGGTCCTATTGGAAGCTGAGAAGGCTCAACTGCTCGTGCATCCCTCTTCTTCTCATACTTCAGAATTCCCCAACATTCCTCGGGAATTGTATGAGGAATGGATCCACGGCGAGGCCCAGTTGGATGTGTATTGAGATTTGCATAAGGCGGGGTCCGTATCCGAGATTGCCCTCGAGGATATTCGTGTCAAGGCTCGTGAAGCTCGAGTTGCTTGCGGGTATGATCCCGCCATACCTGAGGGCGATGATGAAGACATAGATCGTATTGAAGAGGACACTTGGTACGATACTTCTTATCTTGAGGGCGAGGACAGCGAAGGTGGGGGTGATCAAGGTGGCGAGGATATTGATGGTCGAGTCGGTGAAGGCGCAAAAGATCATAATGGTGGTGACTAGTAGTTTCTCTTCTTCTCTTTTTGCAAACTCTTGTGTATTTTTGGCGGCGTCTCCACGAGCCTTAGTAAAAAATGTTTTAAGTATGAAATGCTAAGGTTTTTCTCTACATATGCTTCTTTTCCTGTGGTTTATTTTCTATACTTATATGTCTTTTTGCTTCTTTTTCTTGGTTGCCTTTGCTCTTTCTTTGTGCCTTTAAATATGGCTGAGGTCGTCGTCTTGTTTGGTCATGGCTTTTCATTAAATTGCGGCGAGGGCCGATAGGTGTTTGTTCGAGCGAGGTCGATCATAATGTTGCAGCCGACATCCGGTAGGTTTTAGTTCGAACAAGGTTGACCATAACCTAAATTTAATTATGGCTAGGGCTGGTAGGTGTTAGTTCGAGCAAGGTCGATTATAACCTGAATTTAATTATGGTCGAGGGCCGGTAGCTGTTAGTTTGAGCAAGGTCAAACATAACCAAAATTTAATAATGGCTGAGGACCGGTAGGTGTTAGTTAGAGAAAGGTCGAACATAACCTGAATTTAATTATGGCCGAGGGCCGGCAGGTGTTAGTTCGATCAAGGTCGAACATACTTGAGTTTAATTATGGCCGAGAGCCAACAGGTTTTAGTTCGAGCAAGGTCGAATCATAACCTGAATGCGAGAAAAATGTGTTGATAAGTTTAAAGTTTATTGCCTTGACATTGTTATATTTATTACATACTTGGAGAAATTTATAGATTTTTGGGCGTTGGCTGGCGTTCCAGTCCCTGTCCCGGTCTATCTAGTACCTTTATTGGTTGATATGGAGAATAGTGAGAGGTCAAGCAATGAAATAGTAACCACGGACTTGCCTTCACATACTTCGGCTTGGAGTGTTCCCTTCGTCGCCTCGTTAAAAACCTCCCTGAGAAAACCCTACTGGACAAAACTCAAGTGAGGGAAAAAAGAGTACGACTTGAGGGACGCTTTTTATCTTACAAGTTAAAGTATTTGAGGTGGATGATATTCCACTTGTTTGGTAGTAGCTTTCCTTCCATTGTTTCAAGTTGAAATGATCCTTTATTTGCTTTTGCTATGATTTTGTACGGACAGTCCTATATTGTTCCCAGCTTGCCTTCCCTAGGATCTTTGCTCGCTTGAGTTTTAGATTTCAATATGTAATCCCCGACTTTGAGCGGTATGATTTTTTCTTTCTTGTTATAATAGCGTTTTATTTGCTGTTTTTGGGCGATCATTCTTATAGGCCATATCTCTTTGTTCGTCGACTTCGTTGAGTTCTTGCCTTCTGCTCTTGTCGTTGCTTGCGCCGCTCTCATGGGAGTACTTCATACTGGGATCTTCAACCTCGACTGGAATTACTACCTTGTTCCCGTAGATTAAAGAGTATGGCATCTCTCCTCTGCTCATTTTTTGGAGTTATTCGGTAGGCCCATAATACTTCTGGAAGTACTTTCGGTCACAGTACCTTGGCGTCCTCAAGCTTATTTTTCATGATGTTTAGTATTGATTTGTTGGAGGACTCTGCTTGACTGTTGCCCACGGAGTGGTACAGGGTTGAGAGTATTCTTTTGATATGCCATTTCTCGAAAAATTCAGCGATTTTCTTTCCCGTGAATTGGGGTCCGTTGTCGCAGCTCATTTCTTTGGGAAGGCCGAACCAACATATGATATTTCTCTATATAAAGGTTACTTCCTATTCTCGTATTTGGTTTAATTCTCCTAGTGTTACCCACTTAGAGAAAATAGTCAATTAAAACCAAATGGAATCATATGTTACCTCGCACTGTCGGGAGGAGGCACATGATGTCCATTCCCATTTGATGAACGGTCAAGGCGAGGTGACCGAGTGGAGGTGTTTGCCTGCTTGGTGAATCATTGGGGCGTACTTCAGGCATTTCTCGCATCTTTTCATGAAATTTGTGGCCTCCTTTTTCATGGTGGGCCAGTAATATCCTGCCCTTATGAGGCATCTGAATAGTGCTTGATTGCTGGAATGATCCCCTAAATGGCCTTTGTGGATTTCTTTAAGGACGCGCCGAGATTAGTTTGGGCCTAGGAACTTCGTTAAAGGGTCACCATAAGTTCTTTTCTACATGTCGTTCTGAAGGATATTGTATCTGGTTTCTTGCATTCTCAGTCTCTTGGCCTTTCTTATCACCTGGGAATATGCCTTGCAAGTATGCGATAATACGATTGCTCCAGTCCCAAGTTATGTTAACGGTTCTTACTTCGACTTGGTCTAGCGATAAGTTGAGGAGACGGATCTCGTTTTTGTCTCCTGTTGTGATGCTTTCTATGGTTGTGGCTAGTTTAGCGAGGCCATCTGCCTTTGCTTTCAAATTTGGTCGAGCTGGCATTCGTCGAACTCGGGTAGCAGCTTGTAGATTTCGGTCTGGTATTTTCCAATCTTTGTTCCTTGATTTGGAAGGTCCATGTGACTTGGTTGACTACGAGTTGTGAATCACAACGTAATTTTAATCATTTCTCCCCATACTTGAGCGCTAGTCTCAAACCTGCAATGACGACCTCATACTCAGCCTCGTTGTTAGTCATATTTTGGCATCTTATGGACTGGCGAATTACTTCGCCTGTTGGGACTTCGAGTACGAGTCCCAGTCTGAAACCCGACGTGCTGGATGCGCCATCGGTGTATAGGACCTAGAGGTCTTGTGTTTGGGGGAAGTTTGGATGGCTTCCCTTTCGACTTTATGCATTATTTTTACGCTGAAGCCAGCGACGAAGTCGGCAAGAACTTGTGACTTTATCATCATTAGCGGCTGGTACGTGATATCGTGCTCGCTTAGCTCGATGGACCATTTGGCCAGCCTTCCCGATAGCTCAGGTTTATGTAAAATGCTTCTTAGGGGGAGAGTTGTGACGACCGAGATGGGGTGACATTGAAAATATGGTCTAAGCTTTCGTGAAGCTATGACTAAGGCCAAAGCTAGTTTCTTAAGGTGCGGGTACCTCGTCTCGACATAGACTAGTGTTTTGCTAATGTAATAGATGGGAGATTGCGTACCTTTGTTTTCTCAAATTAGGACTGCGCTTACAGCTATCTCGGATACGGCTAGATAAACAAGGAGACGCTCCCCTAACTCTAGTTTTGAAAGCAAGGGCGGCGGTGACGAGTATGCCTTTAGTTCCCTCAGAGCCTAGACACACTCCGAATTCAATTGGAAGCCGTTATCTTTCTTAAGTATGCCAAATAATTTATGGAACCTATCTGACCACCATGAGATGAACCTTGATAGGGCGGCGATGCGACCAGTCAACCTGCAGACCTATTTTTGGTGGTTAAGAGTTTGGGTGTCCCCTCGATGAATTTGATTTGGTCAGGGTTAACCTTGATCCCTCGCTGTGATACCACGGAACCTAGGAACTTTCCTGAGGCTACGCCGAACGCACACTTCTCCAGATTCAGTTTCATTCTATATCATCTCAGTATGTCAAAAGTTTCTTTCAAATGGTCGATGTGATCTTCTCCCCTTTTGGACTTGACCAGCATGTCGTTTATATATACTTCCATTGTTTTACCGAGTTGATCCTTGAACATCCTTGTCACCAACCTTTGATAAGTCGCCCCCGCGTTCTCTAGTCCAAAGGGCATGACTCTGTAGCAATACATTCCTTGGTGGGTTCCATGAGGATCTAATTGTAGCCTGAGTAAGCGTCCAAAAGGTTTAGCAAATCATGCCCGACCGTTGCGTTAATGAGTTGGTCGATATGAGGCAGCGGGAACGAATCCTTCGGGCATGCTTTGTTCAAGTCTGTGAAGTCCATGCGCATGCGCCATTTCCCATTCTTTTTTTAATCATTACTACGTTTGCGACCCACTTGGGGTACTCCGACCCTCTGATGGAACCATTTTCTAACAGATTTTCCACCTTCTCGCGCATTGAGCCATTGATTGTGGAATTGAATTTACTCTTGACCTGCCTCAACGGGGGTGGGGGTCGACGTTTAATTTGTGTGTGGCAATTTCCTTTGGGATTCCCAGCATATCGCTGAAAACAAACAAATACGTGTTAGCTTTTAAGAATTGACTGAATTTACCTAATTCTTGAAGTTTGAAACGGATACAGACCTTCTTGCTATGGTCGTTGGGATCTAATTGAACGGGGTCGAGGTCTTTTATGGTTGATCCTGCGGCTTTGACTATGTCAGGGTCTCTTATGCCTTTCCTGATCTCGTCATGCACTGACCTCGACCCCGCTGATTGCTATGCCTATTTTTCTTTGTCCTTCCTTTGTTGGGTGGTCATGCTATCTAAAGCAATGTGGTAGCATTCCTGATATGTACGTTGCTCTCCTTGTATGTTGAATATTCCCTATGGAGTTGGGAATTTGATGACTTGGTATAAGTTGGAGGGGACGACCTTCATAGGGTGTATCCACAGTCGTCCCACTATGGCGTTGTACGCGGTGTCTTGGTCCCTGATGTGGAATTTTGTTACCAAAGTCACGCCGCCGACCAAAATGGGGAGTGTAATTTCCCCGGACATCCATTTAACTGCATTGTTAAAATCAGTTAGTGCGATGCATGCAGGGCGGTACTATCTTATCGTCGAGTCTCATTTGGGTAAGTACTCGGGGATGGATAATGCACGTGCCACTCCCATCATCTGTCATAATGCATTTAACATCAGTATCTAAAATTCGCAAAGTAATAACGAGGGCGTCAATATGAGGAAAAGCCAAACCGTCTGTGTCCGACTTGTCGAAGATGATACTTTCTTCGAGTTCATCGTACCGTTCACGGGTGATAGATTACTTGAGTTTGTGAGTACTGGTGATTTTCACGTTTTTGATAGAGGCATTGTCGTTGCCGCCAATGATCATGTTGATGGTACGAGCTGGCGAGGGTGGCTTAGGCGACCCTTGATAATCGTGTCCTCTGGAAAAATTAGTTTTTCCCCTATTGCTTATCAGGCTTTTATGGCGTCCTTGTCGTAACATGTTCACGGCTTCCTACCTTAGGGCGATGCAACCTTCAGTCTTATGTCCTTGTTCCTGGTGGAACTCATAGAGGGCGTCGAATTTTCAAGTGTTAGGGTCTAATCTCATCTTTCGAGGCCATTTCACTTTTTCCCCAAGATTCTCCAATTCGTAGACTATCTCTATATGTGACACAAAAAAATGTGAGTAGATAATAGGGGGCATACCTCTATCGTTCTGATGAGTTCCAACCCTTGGTATGGATGGACCTTCTTCGTAGCATGGGGAGGGTGCGGCGGCCGCACTGATATATGGTTGATGTCATTCCCTATTAGGTCGCAGAATTGGATGATCTCTTCTATCATTGTCTCTTCGATCCTTTCTTGATTCGGCTTGTACCTAGGTTAGTCGGTAGGTTGGCCCATTGAGGTCATCCTCATCTGCACGGACCTCGACACAATATGCATTGTAGATTTCGTACCAAGTAGTTGGGGGTACTTCATCAACCAACTCAACAGTTTCCTCGTTAATCTTGAACCATCCATACTCAGCCCATTTTGAAAAGATGTGACCGCCATCCCTTCGGATACTTTTGGCAAAGTCATCCTTACTCGGTTGAACCGGGCGAGAAAGTCCCTCAGTTCCTCTCCCAAAGACTATTTAATAGAAAATATGTCGTTCACTCTCGCCTCGGCCTTCTTGGCTCCGGCGTGGGCCGTTACGAACTTGTCGGCCGTTTCTTCAAAGGTTTCTATGGAGCATGATGGTAGCTACAAATACCATGTTAGTGCCCCTCATGTGAGGGTTTCGCAAAACTTCTTCAGTAAAATGGAAGATATATGTTCTTTGGTGAGATCATTGCCTTTTACGGCGTGACATAATGAGTCACGTGATCTTCAGGGTCGGTTGTGCCATCATATATCCTGAGGTAGGGCAGCATTTTAAAGGTTTTTGGTATAGCATGTGGGACTGCATCATCACTGTACGGTTGATCAACGAACCAGACGACGTCCCTCTTCGACAACAGCTTAGGAGCGCCCGGTATTTTATCGACCATTTCTTGGTGTTCTTTCATTTGATCTCGGAGCGCCTTGTTTTCATTCTCCATTTCTTCCATCCTTTTTAGAATGGTTGCGAGGGTGTTGTCTCCTCCACTATCAACATCGTTGTGAGTAATACTTGTCATTGGAGGAAGGAGTTGGTTGTATTACTTGTCCCCTTGTTGTATCATACAAGTCCTTGTGTTTTCTATAATCGTGTCCCCAGTGGGCTTGTTGAGGACGCTAGTTAGCGTGTCAGTTAGCCACGCTTCGAGGAGCTTTTTTAAAGTTGGGGGCATCTCGTCTTCTGCATATGTAGAGGCTCCCTTACCACGAGATTTTGTTATGATGTAGTGAGGGGTCAGTGGCCCATCTCGTCTAGGGGAAGCACTAGGTGTCACGCCCTCATCTCTTGTTTCACAACTTTCGTTGATGGTGTTTATAAGGTTGGTTGGGAGGTTACTTGTTATTGTTGTCATTTCTTCTCGGTTACCTTCCATGTTGGGGTTTATGTACACAAAGAAATGAGATTTGTTTTTACATTAGTGACATGTTCTAGTGGTAGATCTAGAAGAAACTAAAAGTTTAATTAAGATATCCTACAGACGACGCCAAATTGTTTTACCAAAAATGTAAATCTCGATTCAAATAATTAAATTTATATAAACTAAGTTTAATCCTAGTTAATAATAATATCCTTATATTTTGATATTAGAAAAAGAAAATTAACAAGTGTTCATGCAGGCAGTAAATCCACCACGTGATAAATGCTCTGAAAAAACCAAGAGTGGTGGTGTAGAATATAGTATTCGATAGGCAATACATGGCATTTAAGTAGTTAAAGGGAATGATTCAATCAATAAAAATAGAATAAATGAATCTGTCTGACAATGATTAAAAGAGAAATCCTTGAATAATCGAGGATTTCTCGGATCAGATGGTCAAGTGTAGATAAGAATTTTAGTGAAAAGTAGATCTTTGTATCGAGTGAAGACCGAATCTCTTTGTTAAAGTGATTTTCTTATAAATGAATATCACATGTCCCTATCATTGTCTTTTCTTCTATTTATATGGGACATGCTTCTAAGAAACCTTAAAAGTACAAGTACAAAGAATATTCAATACAATATTTTCTCTAGTACCCTATCTTGAAAACTAGTCGTTACAGCTCCACCGAACGTATTCGATCTCGACCTCGTCTCTTGTTGACGCATTGACTACGGCCGTTGTTGACTCTTCGACCACGGACTTCGCTGCTTCTTTGGGCCATTTCGACGAACGATGACTTAGGAACTCTTTCCTTAGTATTATCTTGGCGTGGATATTCTAATGCCATATTTTGACCCATACAAATCTGCCGGTTTTTCATCTTAGCCGTCGAATGTGGGGAACTCCGTCAGAAGGGAATGGTTTCAATCGGGAAGAGAAGGGTAGCCAAAGAGGGGGGAATGTTTTTCTGTAGCGAAGCACGCACAAAATTTATGCGACTTGTTTTGTCCATCTATTTTAGCCGTTATTTTATTTGTTTGTTTAACAAAGAATATTTGTCAAAAGTACTTTTAAAAAATTTGGTAATGTTATAAAATAATAAAAGAAGAAGAAGAGTATTGCAGAAAAAAGTAGAGAGAGAATTCTTATTAATCAAGGGTGATTTACAATGTAAAACATCTCTATTTATAAGGAAAAAGTGACTTAGCCACCAAGTAACAAACCCTAAAATCTCTCTAAAATATAGACATTCACCTTAAATACAATTTTCATTTATAACACTCCCCCTTAAATTTCTATTCAACAGATAATATCCCTCGTTAAAACATTAACTAAAATAAAATCCAATGGGAAAAAATTCTAGAAAAGGAAAAAGAGTACACATGTTTAGAAATACGTCTTTTGGTTGCCTCGTTAAAAACCTTGCAATGAAACCCAGTGGGACAAAACCTTATAAGGAAAAAAGAGTACAACGCGTATTAACCCCTCCCCCCATCCTTTGATAAGAGCATCAATTCACATCCTTGAGCGTCCGCACCCCAATCTTGTACACTAGTTTCTTGAAGGTTGACATTGGTAGAGATTTGGTGAATAAATCAGCCATATTATCACTTGAATGAATATGTTTCAACTTGAAATCATCATTCTTTATCAAGAATTTTATTTGAACCGATTTGTCTATACGCTTTAAGCGTATCATAGACTTTGTCTTTCCAAGACTTATTCTAATAGGAGCACTTGCAGTAAGAATATAATTATTTTCTTTGGGTCAACAAATGCGTCTGGCATGCTTTGCAATATATTGCAGATGAATTATCTTTATATGAACTTCAAGTTCATATTATCTTGTTTGAGGATCTAGATGTACAAATGGTAACTCATTCCACGTAACTTTTTCTCAATTGTTTATATGTCTCCCAGAAAAACTAACTTGCTTCCTCAACTTTGAAAATCCATCTTTGTGCGTTATGGTGTTAATCAAAATATACACCGCACATCAATAATAATAATAATAATAATAATAATAATAATAATAATAATAATAATAATAGTAATAGTAATAGTAATAATAATAATAATAGTAATAGTAATAGTAATAGTAATAATAGTAATAATAATAATAATAGTAATAGTAATAGTAATAGTAATAGTAATAATAATAATAATAATAATAATAATAATAACAACAACAATAATAATAATAATAATAATAATAATAATAATAATAATAATAATATGGAATTATTTGGTTCCTGACCTTGAACCACTTGTAGGGGAGAATGTAATATACTTTCGTATATAATTTATATCAAATTGATATAGATAACTTTGTTCTCATAAGCAATAGTTTAACTATTAAGTGGAGGCACTCAGTAAATCATTTTGCTAAACTAGTTGTGATGTAAACCAACTTATCAAGATGAGTTGTCTGAATAATAATATGAAAATTATGCTCGAAGTTAAATTATGGAGAAAGTTGCCACGCAAACATCAGATTGCAGGTTAATAATAATGACACATGTAACCATCTCACAGATGCATCTTATGTGGTATACATGGCAGGTGAATGAGCTCATATTCACCTTTGATATTTCCAGCATTCATGGGATTCAATCCCAATTTTAGTTGATCTATTAATTAATGAGAACAAGCAACATAAGAGAATTCATAAAGAACTTTCTAGTTCTTTAATATTTACTCATGTGAATTTTCTTTTATTTTTGCACATCATACTTAAAATAACATGGCTAAACCAATTATGCCAACTGGATAAATTATCAATATTGATAAACCTTAGGTCTACACATTTTTGCACCCATACTTAAATTAACATGGTCAAACCATGCCATCTAGATAAATTATCAATTTGATAAACTTTAGGTTTATACCATAACGTGTGCAATTATGATAAACTCCAAGTTTATTATGATATAGGTTTTTATATCAATAAACTTCTACTTTATTGTGGCATTCTTTTGTTTGTGTAGTACAAACTAGAGAATAAAGAGACTAACTTTTCACATACATATTATCCCGCCACAAGTTGTAGTAATAGAAGATATTAAATTTTTCCTTCATTTATAGTCTCAACATAACCAACCACTTTCGCGAATACTTTATAAACTTAATAAGTTTCTTTGAGACTTACTATAACATAATACCTTATTGATAATCAATTTATTTCTCCAAAATAGTATAATTGGCTCTTCCAAAGCTCTCAATTAATTTTGTACTACTACATATTCATCAACATCCATATGGTAAATATATCTTTCAAAGAGAAAGTTATACCATTATGGTCATGGTCAAAATCATTATAGGCAAAATATGTTACTTTTATTACTTTTGCCCTGTAAAAATTTCATTGCCATAGTATTTTGGGCATAATCACAATAGGTAAGTGATCAATGACCATTCATGCCATAATATATGAAATTATCTTCTTATTTCATCTCAAACCTCTTTCTAGAGGTGAGTGTGGTATATTACTACCACTAGCACATTCATATTTTTTCAAGAATGAATATGTATTTGTAAATCACATGTTGTCACATTCACATCATGAATGGAGCATAATCATCTATATGTGCTTTATAAAATCTCATGTCAAATCGAGGACAAACATTATTTTCACAGAGTGAAGAATTAATTTGAGAATCCTTATTGTTCCCACGATCACAATGATGTCGATTATAATTTCGTCTATTGCCACGTCCACATCCATTGATATCTTCACGATAATAATTTTGTCTTCTTTCAGACTTATCACATACAGGGGCGTACGCAAGAGTTTTTGTAAGTGGTGTCATTATTAAAAAATAAATATTGTAATGGTATGAAAAATAAAGTTGAGAAGAGTAACACTAGTTAAACCGATCACTCAGAAGTTGTAAATAAGAGAAAGAGGTGTAAGTTTTTTTTTCCAAAATTATAATTCTATGTCCATTTAACTTATAGTACTACAATAACTGCATGTTATATTTGTTAGGTTTTTACCGCTTTGAAGCTTAGAGGACATAGTTTGATTCCTATAAAATCTAAATTTTAATCTAAAAATACTTCAAAAAATGTGCAAATTTTCAAATGAGTGGTTTCGATCCCCTTACCCTTGGTTGAGAAAGGATGTGCTGCCCGCTAGACCAAGTAAGATTTTTCACAAAAAGGTGTCATTTTATTTATATTTTCAGTTTTGGAACTCTATTTATATTAGTAAATTTTTCCGGCGAAGCGGTGTCGGATGACACCTCTTCAAGTAACGTGCATCCGCCCCTGATCACATATGCTATCCAATTCTCTTAAGAGAATGAGAATGAAACAAAGTTAATGGGATGGGTTTCCACTTCTTGTGCTCATAATCATACATGAATTGGATCATGGCAAGACATAGAAATCTTATCACTTCGGGTGGTTATAATATCTTATAAACTTTATTAGAGTTGTAATCAAAATTTATTATTTTTGCTTGTATTTATAGAATTTTAATAATTTAAAAGAAACAAATAAAGTAAAATACTTACCTTAAATTCAGAATTTATTTCTGAAGAAAGTTCATGGATCAGTTGACAATCATTATGCTCAATTATGTACAAGTTGGGCACCATGCACGTATCCCAAAGTTTCTACTCAATTGGTTAGAGTCTCGCGTTGATAACGTGCTATTAAACAATAAAAGAAAAAGAGTATTGCAGAGAAAAGTAGAGAGAGAATTCTTATTGATCAGGGATGATTTACAATGGAATAAAACCTCTCTATTTATAGGGAAAAAGTGACTTAGTCACTAGGTAACAAACCCTTAAAACTCTCTAAAATATAGACATTCACATTAAATACAATTTTATTTATAGGTAAGAAATAGTTTATATTTAGCTAATTAATTGAAAAGTATTTCTGAGCAGCAATTAATATTTAGCCAAACTTTTAAAAAGTGTTCTAAGTTTATTTTTTCAAAAGTATTTTTCAAAAAGATATTTTTGGGAAAAGTTTATTTTTTTCTGGTTTTCAAAAATTGTTTCTACTTCTACTCAAAAATAGATTTTTTTTTTCCTTCTAAAGCTTGGCCTAACACCTTATTATTAGGGAGAAACACTTTTAGCCAATATATATATATATATATATATATATATATATATATATATATATATATATATATTTGGCCAAAAAATAAGTTTTAATCGAACAATCCATTATTCCGCTCTGCACGTTCTGCTCTCACAGAAAGGTACTCATATTATACTGCCTATTTACAAATAAATAAGTAAATAAATAAATAAAACAGAACACAGGGGGAAAATGTAAGAAGGAAAAGCAAAAAATAATTTAAGACCATCGACGTGGCTTATTAGCAGTAGTAGTTTGAGGCAGTCCGAATAAAAGGCCTAAATGTACAACTACTAGGTTCATTCCAAAGGTAGAGCTGTCAAACTGTCCACAAGTACAGAAAGAGATATAGAGATTGACTTTAATCATATTCCTTATATGACAGCTCAATTATAATTCATCTAAAGTCAACGTTATCTATTGTCAATCGAAAATTAAATTTAATTACACCAATGTTTATATCGTACTAGATTAAAACTTAGGTGTTTGGGTAATATTTGATTTACGTAGGAAAAATTAAATTTTAAAAAAAAGATAGCCAGTACACCAAGTATTCTATATTTATGCAGTAATTGGGAAAGGACCGGCACCCCAAGGGGTACGATATTTTCAACCTACTTATTCGCAAGCATTAGTGGTTATTTTTACGATTCGAATCCGTAATTATAAGTCACACGGAGATAACTTTACAAGTTTAAAAATATTAATGTTGAGAAAATAATATTTATGTTTAAGTAAAAAGAGAGTATTTGCAAGTTTAAGTTGTATTGCACATGAACTTTATTTGAACAAAAAGAAAATCTAAATTTTGTGGATAAAATTCATCATCTTATTTGAAATATTTTTAAAAAAATTCAATATTTCACCAGTATTTACATGTATTGAAGTTTACAAAGTCCATTGCCATGTTATTTTCTTGAATGCCGGCATGTTACTTTTACTCTCCTAATAAGACTTCCATTTTACCAAGACAAACACTATTTTCAAATAGTATTTTTTTTTGTTCCATTTTAGCGGGATATATTTATTTCTTTAATCAATACTTAAAAAATGTAACTTTTTTACTTAAAAAATTAATTTTAAGTTTTTTATTTATTTGTATTAAATAAATTTATAAGTATATAAATATTTATTGTTTACTTTAAACTTCAAATTTCATAAATAATATTTTTTTAAAAATATTCATATCAAACCAAATATTATCAGATAAATTGAGTTTGAAGCAAAACTTGTTAGCTAATGGAGAAAAACACTCCTCCCACCCCTTCATCACTCTCATCAATATATTCTGTATACTATTGTAATATCTGTATAGCTGTTTAGAACCTACTTAACAAACAGAATATTATAATTAATGTTGTACCAATAACTGTTAGTTGATTTTATTTTTTTATTTAAAAAAAAAAAACAGTACTAGTTGGGGTATTCTATTTTCTTGTTCGTGAATTGACTAGTGACGGTCCTTTTTGTTGTAACCAAAATAATCAACAAACAAATGATTCTATTTAGGTTGTACATTAGCCGTTGAGCTCTCCTTTTCTTCTGAAAAAATTGCTCGCTATCTTTGTGCTTGTTGTTGGGTCGTTATTTTTCTTGATTTTTTTTGACTTCATTTGAAGCAATCCACCTATCGTTAAATATCTCTTCTTTCAAACTGTAATGGGCTTCATTTCTTCATCTGGGTTGATCAAGAATTGCTTAAAGGACAATAATTGGAATTGATCTTGAAATGGGTGCCACAAAAAATTTGATCTTTTTAAGAATTTTGTTCTATTATTGGTTCTTCTTTGGAGGGTTTTACTCAGTAAAGGGACTCAGGCCTCTTAGAGAAAGGTCTCGTTCATGGAGTGATGAGGTTAGTAACTGGTGTACTTGTTTTGTATTTGTTGTTCTTTGTTCCCTCTTAAGATAATTTCAATAAAAATGGAAACTTTACTCAATTAAGTGCTGCTTAATTTATGAAGTCAAAAGTTTGGTGTCTGCTTAATTCTCGTGTGCTGCCTCAGACTTATTTGCCTTAATAGACTATCTTGCTATAACTTGTTATCGGTACTCCTTTCTTATTCTTTGTTGTTATCTCCGATTTTAGTTTTCTAACGATTTGTCTTGCTATCACTTGCTATCTGGGCTCCCTTCACCTTCTTTAGCCGAGGTTCAATCGAAAATAGTCTCTCTACCCTGGGGTAAGGCTGCGTACATCCTACCCTCCTCAGACCCCACATGGTGGGAATATACTGGGTAGTTGTTGTTGTTGTTGTATTGTGTACTATGAAGTCCTTAAGTTATATGATTGTTCCTCTTTATCATGTACTATGTTTTTGACTTCTCTTGACTGATATTTATCTAGTTATGGAGATTGATGTTCTCAGCTCTGTTGGAGAAAAGAAAAAAGAAGAAAGTGATTTTAGCTTTCCCATGTGCTGCCTGAAACGAGAGCATTCTTGTGGTGTTTGATGCATTTGACTTGTGCGATTTGGAAATTTCAATTGAATTTGAGAAAAAAGTTTTAATTTTTGGTGTTTGTGGTGGGTTTATGATAAATGTGATCTGGTCACATGTTTAGAGCCTAGCTTAGCTTGAAGTCAAAGGGGTTCCTGGTGAGCTGATTGATAAGAAAGAGAGAATAGAGACTCCAGTCAGGTTTTACAGGCATGCAGTGTTTGTTTTAGTTTGCATAATATCATAATGGTCTGCATATATCCGGGATGTAACTGATATAATGTGGTTTAAGTTCAAAGTTTCAATTTATTGAGGTAACTATTGAAAGTAAAGGATACTTTGATCCAAGCTCAGCAGGCATCACGGGTCATGGCACTTCTGCAGCCAAGATACGGATCAAAATTGATGGAAAAATTAACGATAAAGAAATGACGGGAAAATTTAAAAGGAAAAAGATGGTGGTGCCACATCTTGTGATATTAGTAGAAGGTCATTTCGGTGTATTGGAAGTCAAAATAAATATTGTCATGGGTTATCTATCTTTAGAATGATCATTTGGAGCTAGTTTTACTCTTTTTTTCCAGATAAATCTTATTTTACCAGACCTTTTGACTTATACGTGATAGGGCGGCAACATTTCCAGAAATCCATGATCTATAGGTGACAAGCTAGACTCTTGAATCCGTGTCACAGTATTGGACCTAGGCGTCATACAGCAATAGGAGTTGGAACTTGAGTATTCTTGCCAAACAACATAAATAGGAGGTGAAATGAGAAAGGACAAAAGATCTCCTGTCTGATTGTTACATTAGTTTAGTGCATATATCTAATGGTTGTTATGTTTCAAAAAATATAACAATGGTCACTTCTTTTACTGCACGTCACGTATAAAAGGGGGTATGGACCTATGGATATAACATGTCTAGATGCAGCCAAGGTGCCTAAAAATTGGCTGGTGATAGGAACTCAATATGGAAAAATTTACACCATGTGAGTCTTTCTAAAGTAAGCCATATCCATTAGGTTAATGTATGAAGAATTTCACAAGTATAGGATTTATTTGGATTCTGTAATGCTTTTCCAGCACTGAATACCATGAATTTTTTTCCCAAAGGCTCTTTCTAATACCTAGCAAATTTTACGTCTGGTGGCCGGAGTTACCAATGTTGGTGCGAGGTATCAGGTATCCATAGGAATAGTTGAGGTGCGCACAAGTTGGCCCGGACACCAACATTATAAGAAAAGGTTCTCTTTAAAAGCAACAACTGCTTGTTGAGATCTTCCTAGGACTCTTACTATTTACTTGTCAAAAGTTCAAAAACACCGTTACCAATGCTTTCAACTTTAAAGCTCTTGCAAATGCTATTTGGGAGATGTTTGCCTTTATTTGGATACCATACACCCTCCAAGAAAGCCTAGTTTGTCCAACCCTTGATGAAACCAGTTCCGGCATTGTATCCATGTTAAGACTACGCCCGAGATTCGAGGAGACAAAAGTTATATGAGCTAAACAATGAACATTGAACAATTTGCTTCTCAGTATATATTTTATAAGTGATTAACTTGCTTATATGGGACCGTGTCTAAATAATTGGAGAACATCAAGGAACAACTATACTATGGAGTTTATAAAATGATTTCCTCTCCCATCTCCCACCCCTTCCTCTACTAGATAAAAGAAAAGAATGTCTTGACTTCTCACTGAAGGATGGAATGACCAGATCTATTTGTCAGAGTTATGAAGTTAGTTCAACTCTTTTGGTAAGACTGGTTGTAAGATAGAGTGGAAAAATACGAATTGACAATTTTAGCTGGTTATATTAGTTTCTCTTACGATATAGGATCAATGAGAAAATCCTATTTCAATATAGGATTATTGGATGTCATTCACAAATTATGCATATTTAAGCCTGGAGAGGATGTCTGTTCATGCATTAGGTAACATGAGGGTTCATGACATTACTACGAAAACTGATTGGGGCCATAGTGACCTGTGTATAAGTGCGCATCACAAGTTCGAAACCTGGATGCTGAACCATATCTGGTTTCTAAATGGAGAAGGGTAGAGACAACATATTTCTCGGTCATCAAAATTTTTAATTTAAAAAAAAAAGAATATGGCCATGGTGTGTCTGCTTGTATTCCTGCCTAATCTTTACTCACATTCTTGTCTTTGGTAGCAGTGGCTATTTGCTAAGAAGGATGACAGTGAATTGGGGCCATTTTCTGCTTGGAATATAACAGGAACATACAGAGGTTTGTAAACTGTGAACTTGTTTTCTGGTGCATGCTCATGTTACATTTGAGTTTGGGAGAATATTCTCCCTATGCTCTTTCTTTACTTATCCTGATGAGTAGTGTCTTGCGAAGATAGTGAAAGCACCTAATTTCTCTTGTCAAACAGAATAGGCTAAGAAGTTAAAAGTGATGCTATTGATTGAGCAGAACTCATCTCAAAGAAAATGAAGGAAAATATTCATTCTTCCATCAATAAATGAACTTCCCTTGGTACTATCGTCTTGAATCTAACAATATTTTCTTCTGAAATTTGAGCTGCAGGATCTTGGAGGTTCCTAGATTCGAAGAATAGCTCTTCTCGATTTCCTGATTTTCAGAAGTCCAATGGAAACTCTGTCCTGGAATTGATTAGTGCCCCAACAAAAATAACTGGTGTACATTATGTTCAGGTAGTCCTGCCATCATAAACCAGTCTCTTTACAAAATATTGTGTTAACTCGGTATCATTTTTCACAAAATTACTTGTCTCCTGTATCAAAAAGAAAGAAAAGTGAAAAAATGTATTGTATCTCTGTAGTTGCAATCAGATGATGGTTACTGGACTATAATGTGTCACAAAAAGGAAATAAATAGTTACTTGACTGAATTGGATGAAGTACAACACCTTCATTTATCTTTTTATCTCAGAAAAGAAAGTCTTGTACAAGGAATTGCATGACATGATTGTTTATGACTTTATGTTGCAAATTTTCTTGTCTGACAAAGAATGGGGCGTCCAAGCATAATGTGTCATGGATGCTGTAAGCCTGCAGCTTTGAGGTGTCTACTCCATGTTAGTCTGGGTTTTGGAAACAGCTGAAAATTCCCTTTTTAGAAGATTGCTTGTATCATGATTTTCCTAGAGCCTATGTCATGTACCCCAAATCGCAATCTTGTACTTTCATTGGATATTAGATTTCAGCAGAACATATTATTTATTTAACATCCCTACTTAAATTACAAGCGGTGCATCTTCCATTTTTATAATGCTACTGTTCATGGTCTTTAGTTGTGGTGGTTTTATGATGATATTTTCTAACTCTGTTCGGTTGCCCTAGCATTCTGGTACTGTGTACCCTTCGAACATGCTGTTTTCTGAAGTCTAAAAAATAGTTTTGTTTGGCACTTGCGAATTTGTAAAGCATGGAATTAGCTCATGTTGTAAGCTCGGCAATCAGAACCTGGTAGTGAAGAGTTTGATGTGCTTATGTCTCCTTGCTATTTTTGGGATGTATTATGTTTCGTTTGATGAACCTTCAAGAATCTCTGTTATAGTGCTTGAAAAGTCAAGTAACAATGAGCTGAATATACTCTTTATGATGACATTACTTATTTCAATGACATTATCTTCCTATAATTTAATGTTGCCGACAACAGGGTGTAATAATTTTCCATGATGTTTTTGACAATGAACATGGGGGTGCTCAAATTAGAGTAGAAGGTGTATATGTATGGCCATTCAGACAACTTCGGATGGTAGCTTACAGGTACTAATTTTGTTACTTGGTCGGCAGGAATTCTCTAAATATGTTCAGCCACCTATCTTGCTCCATGAACAAATTGACGTAGGAAGGTCCTTATATTTATAGTAGAAAAACTGGAATTACACTTAACTAATTAATTTAAAGATATAGTCACTTTCTTATTGAAAGATAACAATCTGAAAATGTTCTTATGAAGCTCATGACAGTTTATCTCGCATAGGATAATAGATGATTACAACTTGGATTTGTGACGGTTGAGTTTGCTTATATTAGTTTATGGATAAGCATAAAAGATAAAAGGTCCTCTTATTAGGTTTTAAGCATGTAGGCCTCAAGTAGTCTTTATGAAGTATTGTCAAGAAAGATACTAGAAACTGTATATCCTAAGATTTTTTTATTTATTTTGATAACCGAGAAATCCGTCTGGGGCCGATTCTTTGGACCAACCGCAGCCTTCGAAACTCGGTGGATAATGGGTCCGCCCCTCTACCCTTCTCCACTTAAATACCAAGCTTTGCTTTGCGTGGTGTGGGGGCTTGAACCTGTGACCTGAGACACAAATCCACCACCCTTTACCACTTGAGCTAGGCCCTGGGGGAAACTCGGTGGATAATGGGTCCGCCCCTCTACCCTTCTCCACTTAAATACCAGGCTTTGCTTTGCGTGGTGTGGGGCTTGAACCTGTGACCTGAGACACAAATCCACCACCCTTTACCACTTGAGCTAGGCCTAAGAATATTTATGTAAAGAGAAGTAAAGGAAAAGGAATATAATTCTCTTTTTTAACTGTTTCTTAACAAAGTAACCCCAATTGCTTCAGTCTTCTCAATTCACATAACAAGCCTGGAGGTACTATTTGGAATGCTTCATTAACTGACATTTATGCTTCTTTTGCAGTGGCAAAGAGGGTGAGCTTGGGCAGGAAGACGATTATCTGTTATCAAATCCATATCATTTGGTATTAATCATGACCATATTTTATGTCTTTGAGATGAAATTTTAAATAGTAGCTTTGACAGACAAACTTATGACATCTGCACTTGTGAGTTTTACCCATGCTAATCAATTGTTTTACTTTAAATTTCTCCATTGTCGTTATGTATTTTCCTTTATATTTGAAGCTTGTAAGTTGTAATGCTTTGGCACCTGACAATTTGACTGTTTGCAGCCATGAGTGACATGCTTTGCTTGTATAAAATATTGAGGCAATGGGATGCAAATTCAAAATTTTATTGTGTTAAATTGTTTATGAAACCTTTTCTCATTTACTCCCTCCGTTCCAGTTTATGTGAACCTATTTCCTTTTTGGTCCGTTCCAAAACAAATGGTCCCTTTCTAAATTTGGAAACAATTTAGTTTAAACTTCCAATTCTACCCTTAATGGGAAGCTTTTATAACCACACAAATACTCTGGACCCCTTTTTGACTTATTTAGGACCACAAATTCCAAAAGTCTACATTTTTTCTTAAACTCCGTACCCTATCAAACAGGTTCACATCAATTGAAACGGATGGAGTATTTATTTAAAAAAATGAAACTACTCATTTTATGAAAACTTTCCTTCTTAGAGTGGTGGTTTATAGAGGGAGCTTCTTGTATTATTCACATATCCCCTCCCAAATAGGGTACCTTTACCTCTATATGTTGTTTTTTTTTAGCTCATGAATTATATTAAAAAAATTGTTTCACATCCCATCCAAGTGAATTCTAATCAAATATTGAGTGTCTAGTAAAAAATTTATGAAATGACAATTTCTTTCTTCATCTTACCTTTCCTGGACAGCTTGGACTTTTCTCATCTCAGGTCTTCCAGGAGTCTCCACGAGATAAGATTTGGAAAAGGAAACATTGTAATTAGCTTTCTCAACCTTGATCCTATTTAATTTTTAAAAAACTCTCTGTAACTATGTATATCTATGTTTGTGCAGCACCTATTTATGAAATGGAGAAACATTGTAATGTTGAAATTGCAGCACAAATTTCTCGTGTGTCATCTTCCACTACTGGTACTTGATTTATCTTGATTACCTTCCTCATTACCCAATTTCTCCCTGTAGTTTGAGCGAGTACCAGGAAGCAATTGATTTATCTCGAATAACTTGTCATTTCCAGATGGAGATCGTGATCATTATCATCTAGAAGGATTGATGGAGAGCCCTTCAGTGGATGATGATGGCGACTGTTTCTCACCCATGCTATTAAATGCTACATCTGTCAATATAGAGGTCTACTACAACAAAGCAGTTAACTATACGTTGATGGTCACCTTTGTATCCTACAAGAATTGTTATTTCATTGATATTATTTTTTCTATAAACTGCATTTGTGTGGATTCCTTAACTTATGGAAACCCTAGGTATCTTTTCTTCAAGTGCTCCTGCTCATTCGGCAAATGGAATATAGCAACACTCAATCAGTAAGATTACCACTTTCTGTTACATCCAATGATACAAGTCTTTATTTTATTTTTTATTTTTTTTTGTTAAATCAAATGACTGATGTCTTATGTTCATTTTCTAGGGAGCTTCCAAAGTTTCAATTCTGATGATCGGACAACAGGGAATAATTGATTCTTATCTTTGTCTTCTACATCTGACTGCAGGCATACTTGTTGGTAAGTTAGATGGGTAGCTGGTATCTAGGTCACTGTAACCAGCACGTTTAGCTGGTTTTATTATCTAAAAATTGCAGAGTGGTGGTAACAATGACGTGACCCTCTTAAGATAAACACTTCCTAGTTAGTAACTTGTTGTTGGAGTTTTTTGAGCTAAACTACAACTCTAGAAACAGAAATAAAGGCAAGAAGAATAGAAGAAATATTTGCTGCCGGAAAGATGATGATTTCATTGAACTGAAATGGTGTTTAAATACAGAAAAAGTTCAACAACTAGAGCCTAGATTTAAGCAACTACTTTGCACATGATTCCATGATCAACAAACTCCTAAAAATCTGAACGAACTCCTAAAAATCAGCAACTAAGTTAACACTACTGAAAATGGCTAAAAAACAGGAAACAATCCAGCAACTTCTTTTGATCTTTTTTACTGCAATAACTGAGGCAATTAATCAACACTCCTCCTTTCTTCAGTTGCTGCAAATTCCAAGCCTCTCTCTAAGAAATTCAAATCTGCTCCTTGGCAAGGCTTTGGTAAACATATCTGTCAGTTGAAGATCCGTCTTGCAATACTTTAACCTAACAGATCCTTCTTTCTGCGCGTCTCTGAGAAAGAATAATTTAATATTGAAATGCTTGGTTTTTCCATGGAAAACAGGATTACTTGAGATAGCAATAGCTGCTTGATTATCCACAAACACCTCTGTGCACTTTTCTTGCTTTAAATTAAGATCAAGCAGCACTTTTCTAAGCCATAAGGTTTGATTTGCAGCAGCTGTTGCTGCAATGAACTCAGCTTCAGCCGTTGATTGTGCAACAATCTCCTGCTTTTTAGAACACCAAGAAAATACCCCTGAACCAAGATTAAAACAATAACCAGAAGTGCTCTTCATGTCATCAGAAGAACCAGCCCAGTCACTATCAGAATACCCCTGCAAAACGCACTTCTGATTTGCATAGAACTTGATTCCAAAATTCAGTGTTCCCTTAACATATCTTATCACCCTTTTAGCTGCTCTAAAATGAGTGTTAGTTGCACAACTAGTGAATCTAGATAGAAGACTTACAGCATATAAAATGTCGGGTCTAGTTGTTGTAAGATACATGAGAAATCCAACCATACTTCTGTAAAGAGTCTCATCCACTTTTTCAGCTTCATCATTCTTGCTCAGCTTCTCCTTTTGACACATTGGAGTAGTTGTCTCTTTGCAATTTTCCATTCTGAACTTTTTCAGAATGTCTTTTGCATACTTCTTTTGACAGATGAACACTTCATCTTGCTCTTGCTTGATTTCCATTCCCAGAAAATAAACCATTTCTCCCAAGTCTGTCATCTCGAAAGTATGCTGCATATCTTCTTTGAATTTCTTAACAAGTTCATCATTGCTTCCTGTAACCAGCAGGTCATCTACATATAGTGATATAACAATAAAATTTGATTTCATCACCTTTAATGTAGGGAGTAGCTTCGCTAAGGCTTTTTTTGAAACCGAGTTGCAACAAATGCTCATCAATTCTGTTGTACCAAGCTCTGGGCGCCTGCTTTAGTCCATACAAAGCTTTCTTGAGCTGATACACTTCATCTTCATGCCCTTTGACAGCAAATCCTTCCGGTTGCTCAACATAAATCTCCTCCTCAAGAAAGCCATTCAAGAATGCAGATTTAACGTCCAACTGGAACACTTTCCAACCCTTTTGTGCAGCTATAGCCAACACTAATCTGATTGTTTCTAATCTAGCAACAGGAGCAAATGTATCAGAAAAATCAATACCAAAAACTTGGCAATACCCTTTTACAACAAGCCTGGCTTTGTGCTTGTTGATAGAGCCATCTGCATTCAGCTTGGTTCTAAAAATCCACTTCACTCCTATGACTTTCCTGTCTTCGGGCCTTTTCACGAGTTTCCAGGTCTGATTCTTCTCAATCATGATGAATTCTTCCTTCATTGCAGCTCTCCATTTTGGATCTTTTTCTGCTTCCCCGAAAGTTGTCGGCTCAAGAACAACCATATTGCATCTCTGATAAATATCAAAGAGAGATCTCGTGCCTCTTACTGGAACATCATCCACCAATTCATCTTCTTCCAGCTGGAGCGGTGTACTTTGATCTGGAATTAATATTGGTTGTGCTTCTTTCCAGTTCCATTGCTCATCCTCCATGAAATGCACATCTCTACTTATCAGAATTTTCCTTGTATGAGGTTGGAAAACTCTGTAAGCCTTAGAAACAGCGCTGTAACCCACAAATATTCCAGCTTCCGCCTTTTTTTCCAGCTTATCTCTTTTAGTCTGTGGCACATAAGTAAAGCACAAGCATCCAAACACTTTGAAATTTTTTAAAGAAGGTTTATAACCATACCAGACTTCAAATGGTGTCTTTCCTTTTAATGCTTTTGTTGGAAGCCTGTTGAGTAGAAAGACTGAGGTATGTGCAGCTTCTGCCCAGTACTCTTTTGGCAAACACTTCTCGTACAACAAACCTCTAGCCATCTCCATTATGGTACGATTCTTCCTCTCACTAACTCCATTTTGTTGTGGAGTATATGGAGCAGTGAGTTGGTGTTCAATCCCGGCATCTTCACTGAACACATTGAATTGATCATATGTGTACTCCTTGCCATTGTCAGACCTTAAAGATTGAATCTTACAGCCACTTTGAGTTTCGATCCACTGCTTGAATTTCCAAAAGATAGCGGCAACCTCTGACTTGAACCTGAGAAAGAAAATCCAGCACATTCTCGTATAGTCATCAATGAAAACTATGTAATACTTACTCCCTTTGAGTGAAGGAGTTCTGTGAGGACCAGCCAGATCGGTGTGGATTAATTTTAGTTTCTCGGTAGCTCTACAGGTTGCTTTCTTGAAAGGAAGCCTTGTTTGCTTTCCAAATCGACAAGTTTTGCAATTTGGTATTTCAGCTTCAAGGTTAGGCAACCCCCGAACCAGATCTTTCCTCTGTAGTTTCATTAGAGCAGCATGGTTGAAATGTCCAAGCCTTTTGTGCCAAACTTCTGCATTGATCTTAATTGCAGAATAAGTTTTTTGCTCATGCTCTAAAGGATCCAATGTAAAGCTCTTTCCCTTCATCATTACTTTGAATAGGTTATTACCTTCCGCATCTTTGATTTGACAATAATTGATTTCAAAGAGAAGTTTGAAACCATTCTCAAGCAGCTGGCCAACACTTAACAGACTATGACTTAAATTAGGTACAAAAAACACGTCTTTGATTAGTTTTGTACCTGAAGAGCTTTTTATTGCCACAGTACCTTTGCCTTCAGCAGGAAGATATTCTCCGTTGCCAACTTGTACTTTGGAAATCACTGAAGTATCCAACTCCTTGAAGAGATCACGATCAAATGTCATGTGGTTTGTGCAACCACTGTCAATAAGCCACTTGTCACTTGAGCTGCTAGTTGCACAACAGGTTGCTACAAAGAGTTGCTCCTCATCTTCCTGATTTGCAACCTGTGCAGCATTATTTTGCTGAGTGTCGTTCTTGCAAATCTTTTGATGATGTCCCATCTTCTGACATTTTTCACACTGCTGATCTGGTCTTCTCCAGCATTTGAACGGTGGATGACCCTTCTTTCCACAATGCTTGCAAGGAGGAAAATCATGCTTTGTTCCCCTATTGAACCTAGGAGAATCAAAAACTAAGTTTTCCTTCTTGTTCCGCTTTTTTTTTTCCATTGTCTCTCTGGTTTGACTGAACTTCTGCAGGTAGTGCACCCTCGACAGACCCTTCAGACCTCATAAGCCTTCTCTGTTCTTGTGCCTGCAAAGAATTCAATAGTTCTGCCAAACTTACTTTTGACAGATCCTTGGAATTTTCCAGCGAGGAAATGGTTGCTTCAAACCTTTCAGGGACTGTTACGAGAATTTTTTCAACCAATCTAGAATCAAGAAATTCAGAGCCAAGTAATCTTACATTGTTGGCAATGTTGAGTAATCTATCAGAATACTCTCTGATTGTCTCTGAATCCTTCATCTTTTGAAGTTCAAATTCTCTGATTAGGTTGAGAACACGCATTCCTTTGATCTGTTCATCTCCTTCATATTCCTTCTTTAGGAAATTCGCTGATTTCATTGTCATGATCCTGACAAAGATTTCAGATGAGACTGCAGCAAATAACGTCGCTCTAGCCTTTGAATTTCTTGTTTTCTTCTCCTTTTGATTCTTTATATGCGCCATGGTGGGGTTTGCAGGCAAGGGAGGAACTTCGTAGTCCTCCTCAACAGCTTCCCAGAGATCATTTGCCTCCATTCTTGCTGCCCAGATCTGATAGCCTTCACCTTTGAAGACAGGTGGTGCTAGTGCAGTGAAAGGAGTTTCTGAATCCATAGAAGCAAAAAAAAGATATATTTCCCTCAATTACAGGCGCTCTGATTCCACTTTGTTGGAGTTTTTTGAGCTAAACTACAACTCTAGAAACAGAAATAAAGGCAAGAAGAATAGAAGAAATATTTGCTGCTGGAAAGATGATGATTTCATTGAACTGAAATGGTGTTTAAGTACAGAAAAAGTTCAACAACTAGACCCTAGATTTAAGCAACTACTTTGCGCATGATTCCATGATCAACAAACTCCTAAAAATCAGCAACTAAGTTAACACTACTGAAAATGGCTAAAAAACAGGAAACAATCCAACAACTTCTTTTGATCTTTTACTGCAGTAACTGAGGCAATTAATCAACACTTGTTAACAAGTCATTACTATGTCATGCTTTTGCCTTCCTGTTACTCACTCTTAGAAGTTTGTATGGCTACTTCAAGTGAATTTTACGTTCCTAATGTGTTCATTACTTCTTATAGACTCTTGTTGAAGATTTTCGAGAAACTCATGTTGTTTCTAGCTGCAATTCTGCACTCTGCTAATCTTTCGCTCTTTTACAGAATCCCTGTTCAATGCTTTTGCAACTGCTGCATTTTTCAAGTTTGTTGTGTTCTCAATATTTGAGATGAGATATCTTCTCGCTATATGGAAGGCAAATAGACCTATGAGTAGTGGAGAGGGTTGGGAAGCAATGAGGCGCGAGCTATCAGTTCTGTACAGCCGTTTCTGTAAGTATCCCTTCCTGAAATGTGGACATGCATAAATAATAAACTGAGTCACCAACTATATATGCTTGTAACTTTAATTTGTCAAGCTGCAAGGTATGAATTCTACTGATAGGGGAAATTAGATGTTGAAGAGTAAATAACACATTTGGGTTTATCTGGGAAATCTTTCTTTGATATAATCCTACCTGCGTTCGTATAGCTCAATTCGTGAACTATTCTTGGTTCTATTCCATTTCTCTACCTAGTGAAGAAGGATTTAACCTCTGATTTGCAATAATTTGTCCAATATACACTAGGCTTCAAATTTTGGTGACTTGTGATCTGACATAACAGGTTTAAGAAAACGAACCGGTGTCTAGGGTGAAAATATAAGCAATGAATGAACTTCACCGTTCAACATGGTTCATGGTTTGCTTCAGATGGGTGCCATGGGCCTAACGAATTGAAATTTTGTCCCAAAAAAATGCAAATCTCTCCTAGGGCAGAAGCTTTATGTCTGTTTTGTCATCCGAAAATCTCAAGAGAAAGAAGTCATGCAAATTTGGTAGAGAAACACTAAAGCAATTTCATTAGGCCTTTTCTCCACCCCGCCCCCCTGTCTCTCAGCTTGATCTGCTTCAACTGTCATGGACAACACACTCATTTCTCTATCTTTACAACAACAACAAACCCAGTGATTTCCCACAAGTGGGGTCTGGGGAGGGTAAGATGTACGCAACCTTACCCGTACCCTGGAAGGACAGAGAGGTTGTTTCCGATAGACCCTCGGCTAGAGAACAAATGAAAAAAGTAATGGCAACAAGTAGGAATAACGACAAGATAAAAATAAGACCGAAGCCAAGATAGAAGTTAACTCTAGGTAGTAATAGCAATCTATGAATAAAAAGATATCATTTCTCCATCTTTATTTTCCAAAATTGTTTTGCAGATGGGATCCTTTTAGGTGGCATTTTGGTCATGTACGAGTTCCATAAGTTTCTGCGGCCTCTTCTTCTCCTTTTACACTCTTTTTGGATACCTCAAGTTGTAATTAATGTTATTCGTGACTCGAGAAAACCATTGCATCCTCATTACATCTTGGGAATGACTATAACTCGGTTAGCAATCCCACTATATGTCTTTGGTTGTCCTCACAATTTTATGCGGATAGAGCCCGACAAAAATTGGTGCATCTGCTTGGGAATTTTCATGGCATTCCAAGCATCAGTTCTTCTTTTGCAGCACTATCTTGGATCTCGGTGGTTCATTCCTCGTCAGGTATTATGCTGCTCTACTTGTTGATTTTCGATGAAACGATTATGCTATTGGAAGTAAGAAAACAACTGAGACTTCATCAAAAAAAAAAAAAGTAAGAAAACAACTGAGAAGAATAAGTTTTGCAATGACCGATCTTTTTTGATGAAGTATACAAAAGTAGATGCTCTAGACAAAAAAATGTTTCTTAGGATAAAGCATCAATCATCTATTGAGTTTTGCAGTGACCCATCTTACGTAAGCTTTGTTGAGTCTTGCAGATTTTACCGGAGAAGTATAGCTATTATAGAAGGTTTAACCAGGATGCAACTCGTGTCTCTGACTGTGTCATTTGCATGGCTGCTATTGATCTTACTCAACGTGCAAATCATTGGATGGTAATGCAACTTGTATTGAACTTTTCTCGCTATAATTTAGGATTCTGTCAAATATGGTAAAGAAAATCCATATGGTTCTAATGCGCCAATTGTTTTGCAGGTGACGCCTTGTGATCATTTCTTTCATTCCGGTTGTTTACAAAGATGGATGGACATAAAGATGGAGTGCCCAACATGCCGACGTCCTCTTCCTCCTGCCTGAATAGATTTATTTTTGAATTCCTATTGATTTGGAACAACTGATATCACCAACCTGTCAAATGAGGTAAAGTGGCTATGCATGTATATATGTTTAAACCGTCGGTGACATTCTTTCCTCTGGAACTCTTCAGGCGATATACCTTACAAAATGTGCGGAAATTCAGTGTGGCAACGAGTTCTAAAAAATTAAAATAAATTGTCTGCCTTAACGCATGATGTTGTGATTATTTCCCTCAAAAGATAGAAACGTTCCTTCTTCCCCGTGATCCTGAAGGAAATGTGTAATGTGACTGAGCTTTTGTGCTTTTTTTCAGGTTGGAGGAGGATCACATCGGAGCATTCTTGAGAAGTCTTCAGTAGGTTTTAAAAATTTAACACAGATTCACCAGATTGCCTTGTGCAGTTCTTGTAATGTATATTATGGTCAATGTAGTTCTTGTTCAAGGTGATAACATTTCTAGATTCTTTTCTTGTATCCCATTACCCCAGCTTTTGTTTGAGATATAGATTGGGAAAACAAGTTGTAAATTCCAAGTTGGGAAATGTAGCCTTTGACCAACACCTTTCAATAGGTGAATTACAGGTAGATAGGAATCATGATTTTTATAGGAACTAGATGTGTATAGTCTGCAGATTTTGTTGTACTCAATACTATGGTTTCTCCATTACAGTTACAGAATTTGTTTTAATTGTCTAATAAGAGATGGGAATGGAACCATTGTTATACTGGTTTTCAAATTTTTACTTGTCTGAGATTATGATCAAGATTCCAAGTCTGAGAATCATTCTTTGGGACAATACAAATAAGTAGCATCACAGTTAAACTACCAACATATAGGAAACTTCATCACACACCATATTTACAGATTTACTATTGACATTATTCCTTAAATTAGATCATAACACTTCTTTTCCTTTTTTAACATTAACTACTAAATTTGAAAATAAAATAAATGAAAACTCAAAAGCTAGTATTAAGTCACAATATCAGCAGTTATGTTGCTCGGACTCTCCGAAAATGTGGCGGGATACGTGTCGGATCCTCAAAAAGTAGTGCATTTTTTAAGGATCCGACAAGGGTGCGGCTACATTTTGGAGAGTCCACGCAACATAGATCAACAGAACCAACTCAATACCAAAAATCAAGTGCCACAATGAAGTGCAAAACAGTCTATGGGATGCTCAGCCACAGGGTCACATTCCTTCTTGTTTCTCTGAAGAGGTTTTTCTGGCAAACAGTTCCGACGATCATCGTACACTATACCCTTTGATGTCAAGTTGCTGCAAATTCCTTGCTCCTCACAAAAATAGTTATAAGAGAATGTGAAGTTTGATAGTTTAGGCAAGACACATATTCCTTCTGGCACAATTCCATTCATCATGTTATGTGCTAAGTTTAGTAGCTCCAAATGAGCTAATCCAGCAATACTATAAGGTATTGGACCTACTAACTTATTATTACTCACATCTAGAACTTTTAACTTGTACAAGAATCCAACTTCAGGAGGTAAACACCCTGATAAGCTTGTATTTATGAGGAGTAGTTCTTCCAAAGTGTTTGCAAAGTTGGCTATGCTAGGTGGTAAGCATCCTCCAAAATAATTATTGGCAAAAACAACAACAGAAGCTGTACTTGATCCTAGATTTGAAGGGATCATGGAAGTTAAACGATTATTGTTAACGAAAATAGCATCGAGATCCTTGCTAAAGAGTTGAGAAGGCAATGGTCCTTCAAACTCATTGAAGCGAAGATCAAGATATTTTAAGGAAGGAAGAGAGAGCACGAGAGTTGGGAAAGGTCCTACGAATCTGTTGTTGCTGAGATCAAGCTCATGCAAGACAGTAAGATTGGATAAAGAGAGTGGAAGGATTCCACAAAAGCGATTGCTGTTTAGGTGCAGCAATGCTAAGTCATTGAGAAGGCCGAGTTGTTCAGGTAGGAAACCAGCTATATCAGCATGGTTCAGATCAATACCAGCAACAACTTGAATTTTAGTGTCATTTGGGAATGGCGTGCAATAAATTCCAGTGTAGTTGCAGACTGAAGGGCCAAACCAATTGGCGGTCATGTTGTTTGGATCAGAGTAGATAACGCGTTTCCAAGCTTGGAGTGCAATGTAAGCTTTTTGCAGCCTGGTGTTTGTTATGGCCTTATTAATGGAGGAGGAATAGCTGTTTTGGTGGTGGTGAAGGGCAGTCTTATGACCATGTTTGGCTGCTGAGTTGTTGAACATATTGGAGGTGAGACTTAGAAGAAAGAGAACAAAGGCAGTAGTGGTAATGGGAAAGGAAAATGAAGCCATCTTTTGTTTAAGGACTGACCATGCAAGCAATTAACAGCCTCTCTTTGTTTTTGTAAGGTGTGATGTCCTTTCTTTTTCAAATGTTTTTAAGTCCTCTGGTTAATGATGTAGTTACTACCTCCTGTTTAGATTACTGTATAGTACATTTTACAACAACCGAAATAGCAGCAGTCTAACAACTGTCAGAAATAGCTGCCAACATAATTATGTTTTTATGGTGTTTCCAGTTTTCACATCTTTATCAGATGGTTTATGCGATATTTCTTGGATTCTAGATCTTGCAAAACTTAAATTTCAATGAAGATTATCTACCTTTCTTGACAACAAGAGGTGCAAATTCAAATGGTGTTGAATGATCATGCTATTTGTAGACAAAGTAAGAGTTAAAAGATGTGAATGATATAGACTTCCCTACTTACAGGTAACTTTCTCAGTGGTTTGAAGTGGGATTGGATAGGAACACAGTAGAGTTAAGGGCAGACAGGATCTTAACTTGAATTTGAAGCGATGGACTTTGTTTCTAACAAGGTTTTTAGATGAAAATGTTTGTGCTGGGGTCAGCCCTCAGCAAGAGGAGCATTTGTCAAAGCATAACCTGGACAACGATGATTATATTGTCTTGTTGAATGATAGTTATAGGCTTATTGCTACTGTTAGTTTAGTAGTCAAATAGGAGTAAATAACCTTAATTCTATAGGTATTAGGAGTAGGACATGTGTTATCTATATATAGGGCTCTTGTATCATTGTATTGTGTGAATAATATATGATTTTCTCCCGTGCTTTCTCACATGGTATCAGAGCAGCAGTGAGAAAACATCCGGGAAAGAAAACCCAGCCAAAACAGATCGCCGTGCTTCAATTCTGGCGACCCTTTAAAGCTGTTTTTCGAGAAAAACCTATATCTGTCGGTGTTGTGCAAAAGCCAACACCACCACGAGGTAAATCAGCTTCCGGCGACAAAACCCCAAAAACTTTCTCCGGCAGAAACCCATCCACGCGCCGCCGGAAAATTTTTCCGGCGAATCTCCGTCACCCACGCGTTGGCGCGTGAGGCATCTTCCGGCCATTTTTTGGCCGAGCTTCTTCAGCACAACCTGTCCCCACAGTAATTCCGACCCTAACCGTGCCCTTATTTTTCGATTCCGAGTACTTTGAAAAATTTTCGGCAACTACAGTCCTTTTTCGGCAGCTATAGTGTTCCCTTCGTCTGTTTCAGGGAATTTCCAATTGGTTCTTTCTATCATTTGGGTGTAATTTTATAGACCTCTCTTCAATTCAACGATGTCTTTTGGAGTTGTTGTTTTCGGGTCTAAAAATCCGGGCTCTGGCAGTTCCGGTATTATGATTACCTCAGAACCTTTATGGGAGGTTCAAACTACTTAGCTTGGGCTTCATCTGTCGAGATGTGGTGTAAAGGTTAAGGTGTTCAAGATCATCTAATCAAGAAGTCTAGCGAAGGAGATGAAGCCCAAGCTAAGTAGTTTGAACCTCCCATTAAAGGTTCTGAGGTAATCATAATACCGGAACTGCCAGAGATATGACTCGTGCCCTCCATTGTGGTATATATTTTATTGATGATTCTTTTATTATGCAGGACCGCAGTACGGGACAGACGATTGGAACAGGACTTGAATCAGAAGGCCTTTACTACCTTAATTCCCTCAATTCCTCCAAGGCTTGTCTAGTTACAGATCCTCCTGACCTCATTCACAGACGTTTAGGACATCCAAACTTATCCAAGCTTCAGAAGATGGTGCCTAGTTTGTCTAGTTTATCTACATTAGAGTGTGAGTCATGTCAGCTCGGGAAGCATACCCGAGCCTCCTTTCCTCGTAGTATTGAGAGTCATGCAGAGTCTGTTTTTTCTTTAGTTCATTCTGATATATGGGGTCCGAGTAGAGTCAGTTCAACCTTGGAATTTCGTTATTTTGTTAGTTTCATTGATGATCATTCAAGATGTACTTGGATTTTCTTAATGAAAGATCGTTCTGAGTTGTTTTTCAATATTCCAGAATTTTTGTGCTGAAATTAAAAATCAATTTGGTGTTTCTATTCGCACTTTTCGCAGTGATAATGCCTTAGAATATTTATCCTCTCAATTTCAGCATTTTATGACTTCTCAAGGAATTATTCATCAGACCTCTTGTCCTTATACCCCTCAGCAAAATGGGGTTGCAGAGAGAAAAAATAGGCACATCATTGAGACTGCTCGCACACTTCTCATTGAATCTCATGTTCCGCTGCGTTTTTGGGCGATGCAGTTCTCACAGCTTGTTATTTGGTTAATCGGATGCCATCATCTCCCATCCAGAATCAGATTCCGTATGCAGTATTGTTTCCCCAGTCACCCTTATACTTTATTCCCCCTCGTGTTTTTGGGAGAACTTGTTTTGTTCATAATTTAGCCCCTGGGAAAGATAAGTTAGCTCCTCGTGTTCTCAAGTGTGTCTTCCTTGGTTATTCTCGTGTTCAAAAGGGATATTGTTGTTACTCACCTAATCTTCGTAAGTACCTTATGTCAGCTGACGTCACATTTTTTGAGTCCAAACCTTTCTTTACCTCTTTTGAACACTTTGATGTATCTGAGGTCTTACCAATACCGACCTTTGAGGAGGTTCCTGTAGCTCCACCTTCACCTTCCGCCATAGAAGTCTTACCCATTCCAACTGTTGGGGAGTCTAGTGTGGCTCCTCCTAAATCCCCAGTCACAGGAACACCACTCTTGACTTATCATCGCCATCGGCACCAAGCATCCGGCCTAGCTGATTCTCGTCCTGCACCTGACCCTGCTCCTACTGCGGACCTGCATGTTCCTAGTACACCGGATGGAACTTCGAAAAGGTATATGAACCACACTTAATCCTAATCCCCATTATGTCGGTTTAAGTTATCATCGTTTTTCATCACCCTACTATGCTTTTATATCTTTGTTGTCCTATGTTTCCATCCCTAAGTGTACAAGTGAAGCATTGTCTCATCCAGGATGGCGACAGGCTATGATTGACGAGATATCTGCTTTACATACGAGTGGTACTTGGGAGCTCGTTCCTCTCCATCAAGGTAAATCTACTGTTGGTTGTCGATGGGTGTATGCAGTCACGGTGACCTTGAGGATGAAGTTTATATGGAGCAACCACCTGGGTTTGTTGCTCAGGGGGAGTCTTGTGGCCTTGTATGTCGCTTGCGCCGGTCACTTTATGGTCTAAAGCAGTCTCCTCGAGCCTGGTTTGGTAAGTTCAGCACAGTTATCCAGGAGTTTGGCATGATTTGGAGTGAAGCTGATCACTCTGTGTTTTATCGGCACTCTGCTTCGAGTCTCTGTATTTATCTGGTGGTCTATGTTGATGATATTGTTATTACCGGCAATGATCAGGATGACATTACTAAATTGAAGCAACATCTCTCTCAATACTTTCAGACTAAGGACATTGGCAAACTAAAGTATTTTCTAGGTATTGAGGTCGCTCAGTCTAGCTCAGGTATTGCGATATCACAACGAAAGTATGCCTTAGACATTCTTGAGGAGACAGGAATGACAGGTTGTAGACCGATTGACACTCCGATGGATCCGAGTTCTAAACTTCTGCCAGGACAGGGGGAGCCGCTTAGCGATCCTGCAAGATACATGCGATTGGTTGGTAAACTAAATTATTTCACAGTGACTAGACCTGACATTTCCTTTCCTGTGAGTGTTGTAAGTCAGTTTATGGATTCTCCGTGTGATAGCCACTGGGATGCAGTTGTCCGCATTCTTCGGTATATAAAATCGGCTCCAGGCAAAGGGTTATTGTTTGAGGATCGAGGTCATGAGCAGATCGTTGGTTACTCAGATGCTGATTGGGCAGGATCACCTTCTGACAGACGTTCTACGTCTGGATATTGTGTTTTAGTAGGAGGCAATTTGGTGTCTTGGAAGAGCAAGAAACAAAATGTAGTTGCTCGATCTAGTGCAGAAGCAGAATATCGAGCAATGGCTATGGCAACATGTGAGCTAATTTGGATCAAACAATTGCTCAAGGAGTTAAAATTTGGTGACATCAGCCAGATGGAACTTATGTGCGATAATCAAGCTGCCCTTCATATTGCATCAAATCCGGTGTTTCATGAGAGGACTAACCACATTGAGATTGATTGTCACTTCATCAGAGAAAAGATACTCTCAAGAGATATTGCTACAAGATTTGTGAAGTCGAATGATCAGCTTGCTGATATTTTCACCAAGTCCCTCACTGGCCCTCGTATTAGTTATATATGTAACAAACTCGGTACATTTGATTTATATGCACCAGCTTGAGGAAGAGTGTTAGTTTAGTAGTCAAATAGGAGTAAATAACCTTAATCCTATAGGTATTAGGAGTAGGACATGTGTTATCTATATATAGGGCTCTTGTATCATTGTATTGTGTGAATAATATATTATTTTCTCTCGTGCTTTCTCACAGCTACAAACAGGAAGTTTAGGAAATAAGAAGAATATCGTAGAACAGATGGATTGCATCACTACTAGGACAGCCAAGATCTTATGGCTCAGTTCTTGTAAAAGTTTTCGATGAAAACAAAAAGATTACGAAGTTGTGATATTTATGCTGAAACTTGAAACAACACCAGAAAGAGAGAAGTAGAGAAACAAAAATTGTTCTCCTATCTTGTCAAACATGCCAAAGAGATGAAGCTTCATTTGCATGGAAACTACAATCAAACTCGGCAAATAGCTTGCATTTTCCTTGCTTCGCTCTTGATCTCCGTGGTAATTTTAATGAATTCAACAAGATTAACGAAACTAAACTTAGAACGCAGGGTCGTTCAACATGTACGTTTCCAACTTGAGGCAGTGTATGCACTTGAGGTGGCGAGTCTTACGACTACAGCTAATAGCAGTAAAATATCCCAATACCTCATGTCCTTTTGGCAAATGTGTCGACAATATGACTACTCGCGGGTGCGTAGCTCTTGCTATGAAGTAGCAGAAAGTAAAACTGTATATCAACTTCTGCATTCCAGAACACTATAAACATAAAGCAGTTTCAGAGTTTAACAGCAACAAGGAAAACAACTTCAAGGAAATTACAGTTCCTGCATAAACTTTCAACAGATTCCAAACTACTGTGACATTGTTCGATAAAATCATTTGAAAGCACCGAGACAACCAAGGAAATATATACAACCAAAGGACAATCATTTCGTCATCATCACGATATTAAATCAACCACCGCCACCAGATCCATATTTCTTTCCAAACATAATGAGCTGCAGCTTATCGTACCCGGCTAGAACACCTGCACCAGCAACAGCACGTAGAATATTTGCTCCAGCACCTTTGAAAAGTGATTTAGTGCCTTCATTCTTAACAATCTGAGTAAATGCATCCATTGAGCCATTGTACTTGACTGCCTCTCCAGAAGTCATCATCATTCTTCTACGCACCGTATCAATTGGATAAGAAGCCAAACCAGCACCAATAGTGATCCCCCACCCCAACAAGAAACTTGCGAAAAAGCTATCCTGTAAACACGAAAAAATTGCAGTAGTGATAATACCAGCCACTTTGTGGAAACAAAAACTAAAGGTAATAGCAATGAGATGGCAAATCCTTCCTTCAGTTCTAAATGTTGATGGTATGACCCAACAGGACTGATCACACATGATTCATACACATGCAGTCAAATGGTTAATTCATGAATAACCTGAGTCGAATTTGACAGATATGTACCCATATCTCAAACGATAACTTTTTACATATAGGTAATATATCACTGACAAGATGAAGTGAAATGTTTTTTTTTTTTTGGGGGGGGG
>ML250411.1:48031-79543 GCA_005239495.1 Nicotiana undulata
GGGAGAGAGAGAGACCAGCAAGTGCGTCAAAAGGACAAAAGAATTTGACTTTATAAATTTAAAGAGGATGCTGAACCAGATTTCTGATACCTGCAAGTCACCAACCAGAACAACTGGTTTAAGTGAATCATACATTCCAAAGTACAGACCACGGTAAACAATGATTCCCACACATGAGATGGTGAATCCACGATAAAGTCCACCAATACCATCTGATTTGAGAGTTTTCCTGTAAACGTCAACCAGACCATTAAACTGCCTCTCACCACCCTTTTTCGCAGCCTTATTGTCATTAGCAAGACGTGTTCTCGCATAATCCAAGGAATACACAAACAAAAGGGATGAGGCACCAGCAGCACCACCAGATGCCAAGTTTCCTGCAAACCACTTCCAATAGCCATCCCTGTCTTTTTTGAAATTAAACAGTCTCTTAAAGTAATCTTTAAAAGCGAAATTCAAGGCCTGCAAAAGACAAATTCAGGAATTAATAATTCTGAAGGAGAAAAGATGCTGCAGTAGTGGCCACAAATTTACTACTCAAATGTATCTGTGCTACTTTCAAGTCCTCTTCTTCTTTCCTTATTTGGCAATGCACATCACTAGAGAGATTTACAAAGTTTAACAATATGACAATAAAGCAAAATGTACCTATTCAAAAGATTCAAGAATAAATGATCCCTAAGGATATAAGCGGATGTTGTGAAGGCCACGAAATTGTTTAAACTAATCAAATGTATGGAAGATACTACCAAGTCCTCCTCTTTATAGCTCTTTTGACAATGCACATCACTTCACTAGAGAGATTCATAAAATTGCACAATCATTATAACAAATAAATCAAAGTATTTTATTAATGATGGAAAAATGTATTCAAATCCAGGACTCATCCTAGAAGAAACAAAATGATGTACCAACGACCATAAAAATCCAAGATAACACACAATTAGAGAGATCATGACGTCTCAAAGTCATTACAACAATAATAGTAAAAGCTTCAAAGTAATGATGGCAAAACTAATCCAAATGTTCTATATTCTGTTGTAGCAATACCTTTGTAACTGTCTAGTAGGTAAGTAGCAAAAATCAGGACTAAAATCAAAAATCGGAAGAGGGCCTCAGCTAAGTGATGAAAAAGTTTAAGCAGCTAGCGCAATAATAGACAGAATGAATAGGGATCAACCAACAGAAAGTTAGGACTGCCAACCTGAGTCGGGAAGTATCTGATGACATTTGCAGTATTGCCTCTCCAAAGAGCAATGACGCCTTCATCCTTAATAGTTCTGCCAAAGCAGTCCGTAATACCTTTGTAAGGTTCAGAAAGTCTACCAGCTTTTATCATCTCATCCTGATTCTGAATCAAAAGCTTGACTCTCTCTATCGGAGCTGCAGCTGTTTTAGACACTGCAGCAGAAACCCCTCCCATGAGAAAATCCACTATAAAACTGTTAGCCTTCTTCTCTTCAGATGGGGCTTGTATGAGAATAGGATTGCGCAATGACGGGATTTCCAGGATATTGGCATGGCAACTCGTCATGAAAGCACCCTGTAGAACTTCATTGACATACCCACCAGCCATGTTGCATGAACCAGCATGCTTAGAATGTGTGTGGGGAGATATTAGAGAGAAGAGGTGTGAATGCCCGTGTATTTTCTGAATTACAGATGGGCGCGGTGACCCGTCCCACATGTTTGCAAGTAAATACTGTGACCTGCGCAGAAAGCAATAATCACTGAAGCATTTTCCTAAAGTACAAGCAAGTGGAGAACGGAAGCTTCCAACAAGGATCAAGCACAATAATTAAGCAACAATGTCTAAATTTCAGTTCAAGTAGCGAAAATAGTTCCAAAATTGGAACACAGAAATTTAATGACTAAGCAGTCAAACCCTACCAATAAAAGCACAACATGAGACAAAGTAGGAAATCTAAGCAAACACAATAGAATACTTACCAAACAGTTCAATACGAGCAAAGTTAGAAACAACTATTTGACAATTACTCTTTATTTACAGGAATCAACAAATAAATTAGGTAATGAAAGAAAAATGTTTTGGATCAGAAAAACAAAGCACTATTCTAAGACAAGTAGAAGCTAAACATGTAAATTATATATAATTACTAATATATTTATCAAAAATATTAGTAATTATAGACCTTTGTGGCTGCGTACAATTTACCTTTGTGGTCCGGCCCTTCCCCTGATCCCGCGCATGGCGGGAGCTTAGTGCACCGGGCTGCCCTTTTTACTAATATGTTTATCAATATCATCAAAAGAGAGTAATAGTTTTCAAAGTTCAAACTCAAATCAGAAGTATAAAACATCAAAACTAGGCACAGAAAAAGGAAATAAGCATTGATCTCAACTATTCTCGACCAAACTATTATTCAGTCCGGTAAGACATGGAGTATATCAATATGAAAATGAAACTAAAGCTCAAATAAACGTTTTATAACACAATTATTCGGTAAGATGAACTTCACAATCAGTGATCTTATGATCCGATGAATATGAAATGAAGTTGACAAGTAAGCAAAATTATCCCTAACTAAAAATAAACAAGTGATCACAGTCCATATAGCAATATTACAACAGTATGGGCGTTTCTACGTGAAGAGAGAGTGAAAACACATACCCTGAGAAAGGTCGAGAAGTCTCGTTCCCACCTCTGAGGAAGGCACAAAGTAATATTTTTCAAAGAAGCAGAGCGTCTTAGCAAATCGGGAGCTGCGAGTTTCTAGAAGCTACGGAAGACTAGGGTTTTATAATATTGACTCATCTGACCCTATTTTTCCGCGAAAATTATCCTCACTGCCATTTTCGCGCTTCATTCAACAGTCCTCCTTGACTCTTTAGGCCCAGATAGTCTTCGTAGTGATGTTAACTAATTATCGTGGCGCTTGGATCTTGTCTCAAGTCTATTTCCACAAAATGGAAAAAGGATAACTATTAATACTACTACAATTTCCTATTTTATATAACCATATCTAACTAGATTAAGGTAACCTAAGTGCATTAAGCTTTCGCTATGTGCGAAAAGGGCTGGATCGCACGGGATCATTGGACATTTTTGTAAGAGGCTATTTACACGGCTCAAACCCGTAACCTCCTAATTACATGGCGGCAATTTATCATTTATGCAAGGCTCTCTTCTAGACACACAATTTAAAATGATAGTAGTAATTAGATTTATATATTATATTAATGATAGTGGAAGAAGATATTAGCATACTAGTACTAGTTAAAAGATTAATTTGATACCATATACATCCCCAAAAGAGAAAACGTTTTATAAATGGAATTGGAGAAAGAACTTCTGTGAGTTGCCCCAAAAGTATGAATTGGTATTTGATAAAGAATACTACTCCATAGTCATGATAGAACAACGAAGTAGAAAACATAATAACAAATGTCACAATTTGACATTGCGACCAATATAGTTACAATACTTAAAGTTGTTTCCCACTCAAATATTTGAGAGAAGTGCAAGTGGCAAAGGAATTCAAATGTTCAGAACACCGACTATATGCTGTTTCTGGATACGAATTACACATACAAGCCTATCTTTCCTGACAAATAATTTAGGAAAGGACACCAAAGAGTGAAGAAAAAAGCAGCAGCACCTACAGTTCTACAGATACATGCATGTCATTATGCCCTATAGGGCAATTCCCATACTTTCTTGATATATGAACATTATTTTATATAGTTTCGTACATCAAAGAGGATTTGATACATTGAACTGCTTTCGGACCCATTCTTCTATACACCGTCCCTATGAAGAACATAAGGAAGCTTTCTGCTTTATCAGCAACTGCCTAAGCTTTTTGATGAGCGGAGGATTTGAGCACAAATAATCCTGGAATGACTCCCTCAGGCTCTTCAACATGTTGTTGTGATCTTCAGTGCGGTCTATGTTTAGTAACTTGGTGAATAGGTTCCTCCAAAGTTCAACTTTCCAGTACCTGAAAAATAACCAAGCAGAATGGAGATTGAGGAACATATCACATACCAATAATAAACAACTGGAACTCTGCCGTTTGTTACAGACCATAACGACTTCATACTATATGCTAAACCCATTGGAAAGATTCAAACTTAAAAAAGATGCAAGTGTTAATAAGATCATTTGAATTTTAAAGAGAATACGGACACAAAATATGCCAGCAAATAAGACGAGGAGCAAAGACATACCGCTTAAAAGGCGACTTGGGTTGATAACTATAGCCACCAAAGGGAGAAGGTCTTCTCTCAATTTCCATATATGAATTGAAAAGCATCATGTGTACAATAACGCAGAGGCCATATGCATCCACCTGGTATCCATTTAGATGTCAAAATTTAGTTTCCACTCAACACCGGTCTAATTATCTGAATTATTAAGTTGTTAAACTTTGGAAGGCTCTTACCTGAAACTTCCATGGCTTTTTTTCTTGCATTTCGATGCAGCGGAAGCCAGAAGTTCTGCTGTCTCCTATAAACTCCGTCTGCTCAGGGAAGAGGCTCAGGTCTATGCCCCTTCCCCAGTCGACAAGGCAAACTCCCTGGAAGATAAAACCGTGATAGTTTGCTAATGTTCATAAACATTACAAATACACAAGGCCAATAAATTACCTGATCCCTCCATTGACCAGTTCGCTGACGAAAAGTTTCTACATCATCGGTCAGATCGTCCCTGAAAAGTTACACCAGCAAAATCCTTCACTAGAGAGATACCCATAGATTACTCTTTTTTCAGTCTAACAGTCCAAATTTTACTTTTTTGTCCTAAAATTGGGTCCAATTTCCTAAAAAGGAAAGTATATATTTCCGTATTTAACAATGTGCTACTATGCCTTCCCAAATATATGGAAGTCTAATGCATATATATTCAATATCTTCTGCACTATTTAAATACAATAAATTTCAATCTCACCTTAAATTCATTCCAAATTAGAACTCTTAAATTGGGTCGGGTGAAATTTTCATCTGAGGTCCACGGAAAGTTTCCAGGGAGCTCATTGGTATATGTCAAGAATTTTCCCCCTTTAACCTTAAGATGCAAAAATAGTTCCCCTGTCACTTTACCTTTTCAAAAAAAAAAAAATAGTTCCCCTGTCACAATATAATTTACATGCTTCCCTTTTTATACCTATGTTGCTCAAATTCTCCAAATAAGCCACCATGTATGATTCTCAAAAGATTATGATCTGACACACGTGTGACGGATCTATGAGGATCCAAGCAACATAGTATGGTACAGCCCAAAAACAAACTTGTTTCCTTAAATACATAATCCTTGTTCAATAATTGAAACTAACATGAACGGATACACCTTTTGGCCCATCTTATGCGATATTGTTTAACTGAATATAGAGTTTTAGACATTAATTTGACATTTTCTATGTAATCTTAGTAGTTAGAGAGCACTTGCAATAATTATTGAAATGTTAGTTTTATAAAACAATATCATGTCAAACAAATTAAAATTTGAATAGTTAAAAAAATTAAACTTTCTGAGCTCTGTGAAAGATATATAAAATAATATTACTAGGATGTTCTACAAAAGTAAAATTTAATTTCAATAGGTCCAACTAAGTCAACCTTAATTAGGACAGAGGGAATTATATTCAGATTGTCTTTAACCTGTTGTTTACAAAATTATAAAGAAACTCATGTGGAAGAAAGCATTTGTCGAATTAAGAGCACCGACTCATAGCCACAACTCATTCATAAATTTCATAACATGAAACCAAGAGAAAAACTGAAAGTGGAGGGTAACTTCAAAGACAAACCACACTGGATTTATTTTTCTGCCTTTGAGAAAAGGAACCTCGTATATAAGGCTAAAATATTAGAAAGAAATTTTAAAGCAACCTACAAGTACAGATTCTGCAACCTCAAGTTGTCATGTCCAAATGAAATTCGAAAAGTACTAGTATTTGCCAATTACCTTTTTTAAAAGCTAAAGAGAACCAAAAAGAGAGACAAAACCGTAGAAGTTGTACAATGCAGACACTCTCTGGCTAACTTTACTATTTTGATCAACATGTAAGACTTCAGCTTAGAAGCAGATGCATTTCAAGTTTGTAATAAGTGAGATAAAGGCTTTAGATACCTCGCATAACGAATCAGAAGATTATCAGGTTTGAAGTCGCCATGAATAATTTGGGCATGATGCAACGTTTCTAAAATGCAGAGCATCTCAATGGTGTAATAAATACACAATACTTCTTCCATGGACCCACCAATCACAGCATTGGAGTTAATTGCATCCTGCAAGTTACTCAAGTTGCTAGAAAGCATAAACATTCATCATATCATTCAAATTTTGGAAACAAAGAAATAGCAGTTGAAAGATCAACATGCACCTACCTGAAGTGTGCCATTAGCTAGGAAGTCAGAAACGAGTATGCTGTAGTCAGAATAAAGATGTAACCTGTGGGCATAGCCAAAGCTCAATCTCTGGTGAATAAGAATGAAATAAATCAGCACCATTTTCTAAGCCAGTAAACACCAATATGTAGTGGGTTAATTTCACATCTGATCACTGAATTTTACTCATTAAAATCACGAAGAGACAAAACTGTTTTTCTCACTTTTGAGTAATTGAACATTTACCCACTATAACAGTAAAGTAACATAACAGTAAAGTCAAAAACAATCTGTTGTCACAATAAGGCAACTGAACTTTATCCACCATAACAGTAAAGTTACTTTGATGGGTAGATTTTGTCGTGAAAATTGGTAAAGTTCAGTGACTTTACTGTTAAATTTGGTAGTCGGACAAAAAAATAGTTTTGTGCCTTTACTGTTAGAGTAGACAAAGTTTAGTTACTTTAATATGTCAAAAGATAGTTTTATGACTTTATAAAATTCAACAAATAGTCTAATGACTTAATCTCCATACTGCATACTTCTCTTTCTGGAATCCGCATGTCCAGTTGACGGCAAACATAGAATTCCCACGGGAAAGCTGGCTTTTGAATCTGCAGATATCAATAACATGAAGAAAAAAAAGCAGTGAGCAGACTTCCAGTTTCAGGTTTTATCAAGAAGGGAAGGAAGGATAAACTACTATTTCACCTTAAGTGCGACAACCTCATCAGGATTACCATCGACACACGCCTTGAATACCTGAGCAAATCCTCCCTTACCTGCACAGCCTTTGATCTGATAGCTGTATCCACCTGTATAATCATGATTCCATGATCAACAAATATTTAGATGAGAGCACAACAAGTTCACGCACCTGGACACGAGTTCCTAAGGATTTTCTCTATGAGAATATTCATTTCTAAGATTTATGGTAGAAAGTGCAATTAAAATCACCCAAGATAAGGTATGAGAAGATGAAATGCATTTGCAGGAAATTCCTAAGTCCATTGTTGGGATTTAGGCCTCTGCCACCTCCCACAACTAGAATTGCATCATCTACCAAACCACAGCAGATTTGTAAGCCTAACGAATGAATGAGCTACCTTTTGTGATAAGTTTGTCTTTTCTAGGAGGCAACAACACTCCTCCAGCTCTCTTTTTATTTACTAGGAGATACTGGAAAGCATCTCACTTAAAAGAGCATAATAATGGTCATACCCTTACTCACACCAAAATTTGTGAAAGGAAGAAACAACAGAAGAAAAATATGGAGAAAGAGAAATGTCCAGCACATCCAGTACAAAGTTATGATTTGTCTGATATAGGTGGCATTTGTTTGAATGTTTGAAGCGTCCTGGAGCATGTCAGGAAAACAATCCAATGCAGACTGTGAACAAGCTGTTATTAGGGCGTAAGGGGAAGACAAACCAAAGACATAAAACACCAGTGTATGCATGGGATGAACGCCCCACGTATCTAAGTATTAGTCCCATGAGACATTAGCCCCCCATAGTCACTTCAGGACGTTTAGCAGCTGCCTCACCACAAGGCGAGTCCAATTTGAGTGTCAACTTTACCTTGGTCTGAATCTTTTCAATGGTCAATGAAGATCCAATACTCAGCAGCTATTATAGATAAAAAGACAATAAGTTACCTATGTCAATAGTTTTATTCCTGGCAGATTTCTGCAAAGTTGACAATGACACCTTTCCCGGATAAGCCTTTTTGCTTGGGTGGTATCCCTGATGAACAAGTGTAGTGTCATGAATTGCTGCTAACATGTAAAACCAGTTTCATTAAAATGCTTCTGATCTATCTCACATCATATTTTAATATCTCAGGATTCTTCTTCTGCAACAGATTCTTAATCGTCGAGACCAACCATGGATTGATACAAGCTCCACCATTCTCTGACACAATGTCCATCTACATGATGGTGTGAAAGGATATCAATAATATAATCCTCACTAACAGCTAAACACGTGGATAAAAAAGTAAGAAAAAACATGATAGACAACACAAACACTAGCACCATAAATACTCAAAAACAAGAGAAATCGGAAGGGATCATAGAAAGTATGATAGGTCCAGATTTTCACTGTTTTAAAGAAAGAGTGAGATAAGCAACAAAGTAGCCTAGAGGCAAGATGGAAATTAGTTATGCAGGATTATAGAATCAACAAACTGGACAAATGAACATGAAGGCTTACCTGAGGAATGAAGCATAGTGACTATTCTACAAGCTTACCACTTAATATTCAATTTGAGGGTTTCAAGACAGCTTATATTGGATGTAACAAACTTGACAGGTCTAAAGAGGGTTTAACTTTTGGTAAAAAATAGACTAAACACGACTAATAACATATGCTCTGTCACTGAAATTGGGATGCGTAGTATGAATGTAATAGGTTGTCTGATAGCATGTATAGAAATGCTTTGTCAAATAAACTTATCATTTAAGAGAACGAGAATCATAAAATGGATGCTAAATGTTCCTCGCCCCAAAACTCGACATGCTTGACTTGCTTTACCAGCACTTGTTGCCTCTGTAGTACTGATCTTATTCTAACATATGTTAACATTGCAGATGAGAAAGTAAGCACATACACAAAATAATCAGAAAGCACATTACATTGTTAATATTAAACAGACTTTAACTATCAAATTTTTTCCGAACAAATAACTCAATTAATCTTTACCAGTAAGATTCCAACAAGATGACCTTATATCTAAATTCTTTGAAAATAACTTTAGGGTGTCCAATCACACAATCATAAGCCTTAAAACTTTCTAAATTTCTAGATGCTGAGTTTTCAATTTATCAAATGGTCCAGAAGCTGCCTTCTTAATCAGATGGCTTAGTGCCGATGCACTTTATTGAGACTACATGATATTGACAGGTCAACAAAGAAATTCATACCCTATGTTATTCTAGCTCAAAACTACGACATGTTACTTGTATCACATTCAAAGATCATTTGATCTATCATATTAGCTATCAAGTAAATGGAACACGCCATGACCAGCCAGATCTGCTTGCCAGAAATATTCAGATTTATCATCATTTTTAGCAGAAAGAAAAACATGAGATTCACGTCACTGCCTGAGTTCCATATGTGCAGTATGGATTGAACAAGAACTTTAAAAGCAGAAAAATGCTGATCAGCAAGTAGATGTCAGAGATTTGTCCCTTAATCCACATCCACACAACAATGAAATCCAAGCATGAAGCTAGAAAATATCCTCTAGTCATTTGTTGGTCAAGATGGATGACAGAATGTTTTGACCGTGTAGCCTTTTCTGTTTTATCCAGATATATACCATTTCATCTCATTAAAGTTTAGCAGTTCCCTGCTGGTCAAAGTTTAATTATTGAATCCAGCATTGCTACTTCCAAAGACCTGATGCTATGCTAATAACATTGTTATACTTGCCCCAGTTGGTGCAGATTATGAAAGCAGAACCAAAAATACCTTCTGTAATGAACCAGCTGTTACTTTCTCAGACATTCTCTCGAGAAACAACACTTGCGCCTTCTTCAACCTACCAAGTGGCTCAGCATTCCTGAAAACATAGTCCTAAGTTCATGAACATAATGTCATAAAATACAACTGGAAGCATGTGCTTAAAAAACTATGAGCCTATAAAATAGCATCTGTCCTCTGAGAAAGAGAGCAACCTTGAAATTCCCAAATGGTAAATGTGAAATGCATCTGTTAACATCCCTTTTGCCTCTAGGAACAACGCATATGTCTCGTAGAGCATAGAATTGAACAAGCAAATCTTATTCTGCTCAATTTCTCTATATACACTTTCGTGGTCCAAACTGCTATCCATCTGAAATACAAGCAACCAATATATCAGATAATGCAATAACGCCCACACACAGGAGTAGATCAACCTTTTCAGCATAGGCGGAGCTAGCTTGTAACCTGTGGGTTCACGTGAACCTAATAGCTTTTGTCCAGATGCTATACATGTATTAAGAAGTCTACTAAATATCTATAAATACTTGACGGTGAACCAGTCATTATTGTATATTAACATGAGATCACCGTAGCAACCCATAAACTTTAAACCATGGATCCACCTATGCTTTTTAGCAGCAAATGCAGGCGCACACATTATGTGTGTGTGTGTGTATACTAAGTGCATCCATTATAACAAAGTAGTGTATGTCGTGCACCTATTAAGGGGCGGAGTCAAGGAGGCGCAAGGGGGTTCAATTGAATCCCCCTAATTGGGAAATTATATAATGTAAATAGGGCAAAAAGAATTCTTTTTTTTCTTTTTTGCTTATAAATAAGTTATTGAATGAATTCCCTTGTTTGATTTCATGGCTCCGTCGCTACACCTAATAACTTAAAATCCCAAATCCTCCTTTGCCCAAACATTTCGTATCATTTATATATAATAAACTAGATATCAAACAGGAAGAATAAAAAGGGAATGATGATTAATTACATATAGAAACCAAATCTTGAGAAATCTGACGTCGTTTTGGTACCGAGGGTTGTTCTTGAAAGTACTGATGCAGTTCGAGCAAAGCTCGTGCAGATCTCTACCATCGTTCGAATCAGTTAAAGTTCGCTCTTTCAAAGCTTTCTCAATTGACCTGCAAATTAGGGCATAGAATAAACAATTTGGAAATGTGATGTGAGTTAAAAATGCATATTTCGGAGAAAACGGTACCGGAGCCAAGGCAATAGAGGGTCGTCGACGGAGGAGGAGGAACTAGTTATGTTGTTTGGGTTTTTGGAAATGACTGCCATCCTCTTCTGGTTCGGTCGCACTCGACTGTGGTGTAGTCGGAAAATGAATAATTGACACTAGTAGTCTAGTAGGAAACGGGCGCGAAATAGATATTGAATTTTGTTGCCACGTGTCTATTATTAATAGTAGAGGATTTGTACAAAACAAATAAAAATTCATGACGTCCTATTTTTTTTTGAAATAATTTTTTCTATTTTTTCTTAGTTGGTATGAGTGACAAGATCAACTTATCTTAGTTGACCATGGTTAAGGACTATATTACAAATAATAAAAAATAAATAAAACACTTAAAATTAAATATATTTCACCCAAATGAAACGTCTTTTGTACAACAACAACAACCATCACCATCAGTATAATCTCCCAAGTGGAGTCTGAAGAAGGTAGGATGTACACAATCTTACCCCTAACCTGGGGGAGCAGAAAGACTGTTTCCGATAGAGCATCGGCTAAAGAAGGTGAGAGAAGCACTGATAGCAAGTAATGGCAAGACAAATAATTAGAAAACTAAATCGAAGATAGCAACAGAGAGTATGAAAGGGGTACCGATAACAAGTAATATCAAGATAACATATTTAGAAAATTAATTCCAAGGCAACAAGAGAGAATATGAACGAAGTACTGCTAGCAAACAGCGGAATTATCAATGGCAAGTAACAACGGGACAAGACATGCCAATATAGCAAACTAAGGAAAAAATGGTACTATATTAGCGCTAATACTATCGAACTAGATAAGACAAAGGGAAACGCACGACTACCTACTAACCTTCTACCCTAATCTTCAACCTCCACACCCTTCTATCTAGGTTCATGTCCTCGGTTAGCTCAAGTTGCGCCATGTCCCGTCTGATCACATCTCCCCATGACTTCTTCGGACTATCTCTACCCCTCCTTTCACCTTCCATGGCCAACCTCTCACACCTCCTGACACGGGCATTTGTGTTTCTCCTCTTAACATGCCCGAACCATCTCAATCTTGCCTCACGCATCTTTGCCTCCACAGAGGTCACTCCTACCTTGTCCCGAATAACTTTATTCTTAATTCTATCCAACCTAGTGTGCCCACATATCCATCTCAACATCCTCATTTCCGCTACTTTTATCTGCCGAAAATGAAACGCCTTTTGTCCCATACTAATATCACGCTCTTTTATTTTTCCTTTTTTCTTCTTCATTCTATAGCAATATTCTGCAATTGATTGCTCAGTCTTTTTGGGTAAGAACTTCATTAGTCTTCTTTTTCTTCACTCATTTGTAATTATGATCAAAAGTTTAAGATTTTCTTTTGGTACTTATATTTTGCAATTGTGATTCCTCCAATTTGAAGAATACTTAATTTATTACAAAAAAAAAATAGATTCCTATTTTATGAACGCAATTCAATACTAGCAAACATCTATGTGAATAAAGGAAGTTATATTACATGTGCCAAGTGAATGTGTTAACTAGGGGTGTGCACTCGAATCCGTTTATCGATGATTTGTTATCGATTTTGATTTCGAAATTTTCCTTATCGAGTTATCGATTTCGATTTCGATTTTGTCCTCTTCGGTTATCGGTTATCGGTTCATCAATAAACCGATAAGATATACTAAAAAGAAACATATACCCTTATTCTATAATACTTTTTCCTTTACCCTGAGTCCCTAACCCTATTATACTATACTAACATATCCAGCAACTTTGGAATTAAAATCTTGCTGTATTGTTGTTGATGAAGTTTGATTTTTGGAATACTATGTAGCCCAAAACAGATAGTCGAGGAAGTTGAGAAAGCTCAGTACTGCCAACAACCAATAGAAGAGATCAAGTATGTCTTTATTGAGATTGTTGTCACTAAGCCAGCCACCATGTGATGAATTTGAAGTGATCTTATTTACTAAGGAAACAAGAATTGAGCTTAAATAAAAGCCAAATGAATATGAGCAATAAGTAATGGCGGTTAAAAAGGATTGCACCCCTTTTAAAGATTGTTTGTAAAAGAACTCAATAAGTCCAACTGCAGTGAACATTTCAGATATTCCAAAAATCAAGAATTGTGGGGTGATCCAAAACATTTATATGGTTTTATTTTCGTTCACTGCAGAAATTCTCCTTTTGTTTTATATTAAGGCTGCTGATACCATGGAGAAAGTCGCGACAAATAGGCCAAAACCTATACGTTGCAGAGGGGTGATACCTGTTGAGACGACATAACATAAATAAAATAATTAAAATTGTACTCTTTCTGATTAAAATTTTAAATGAAATGCTCACGTATTTCAATAATATATACCTGAATCATGGCCGGTGAATTTTCTCGCGAATGAGATGAAAAATGTGTCATAGAGAGGGACTATGATTATTAACAATATGTAAGGAATCGATTGAAGGGAAGCTGGGGGAATATGGAAATCTTTAGTTAGTTTAGTGTTCATGGCACTTCCTTGTTGTACTGAAAAAGTTTGAAGTTGTGCTAAAATGGTATTGAAAATTATAGTGCAAGCAAAGATGAGAATGACTGAAATTAGGATCTTTCTGGAGATGTTATAAACGGTGTTCGTCTTATTTTAGCTTCTTTTTGTCCATATTAGTTAGGCGTGTTTATAGCGATATATTTTCCGTAGAATCCCGCAAATTTTATTATTGGTGTAATCGATAACCGAATCGATAAGCCCCAAAAATCGATAAATCGAAATCGAAAAAATCGAAACCTTATTGAAACGATAACGATAAGCATATGTACAAATCGATAATCGATAAGTAATTATTAATAAGGGTCAAAATCGAATCGATAAATTGAATGCACACCCCTAGTGTTAACTGCTGTCAGAGTGCATATAGTATCACAAAGTACCTCCTATAGTTGGGCATGGCTAATAAGAAATTCAAATGGCTAATCAACTTCATACCATAGTGTTTTAAAAAAAAACAGTCATACGCACAAACTCACCATTTTATTCCTCCTCCTCTTCTTCTTGATTTTTCTGGTTATTCTGTTTTCTCATAATATGGTTGGTTACAATTTAGAATTCTGATTTTTAATAAGATTGCCTATGATATATTTGGGTAATCATCCATGTACATTTTGTGATCACCTAAGTTATACGGGCATGTAACCGGGAAGCCGTTTATGTAAAAAACTGATAAAAATAATAATTTTGTGTTGAAATTTGAACAGAGTTGACTTTGGTCAATATTTTTGGTAAACGGACCCGGACCCGTGATTTGAATATCCCGGAAGGTCCGTAGAAAAATATGAGACTTGGGAATATACCCGGAATCGAATTCCGAGGTCCCAAGTCTGAGAAATGAATTTTTAAAAGAAATTATTTTCTGAAAAATATAAAGGTTTTTGAAAGTGAAATGCTATGTGAAACCTGTGGTATCGGGCCCGTATGATGGTTTCGGAGCCCGGTACAGGTTTGATATGATTTATATGTGTTGTCTGTAAAGTTTTGTAAGAAACGGAATCCATTTGACGTGATTCGGACCTTAAATGCAAAATTTGATGTTTAAAGAGGTTTTGAGAAATTTCATTAATTTTGAGGTTTAATTCGATGTTTATGATGTTATTTTGGTGATTTGATAACACGAATAATTCTATAGGATATTTTTTAGGTTTTGTACATATTTGGTTTGGATCCCCGAGGGCTCGGGTGAGTTTCGGGTAGGTGTCGGGGTGCTAAAACTTAGAAAAATCTGGTGTAAATCTCATTTTCTGGTGTCTCGTGTTGAGTACTATGCGATCGCATAGGTCCATTCGCGAACGCATAGCACAGTGTTAGGGGGAGGAAATTGTAGCACTATGCGATCGCATAGCACGTTCCGCGATCGCATAGAGTAGTAGGCAGGCTGGGGGGCTGGGGTAGGTTGTACAATGCAATCGCATTTCTTCATGCGCGATCGCAGAGCGTTGGAGACTGTCCACTGTGCGATCGCATTACTCCCTTCGTGATCGCATAGTTATAAAATCGTCCAGTTATTTTTTTAAGTTCAAAACAGAATAGTTACGGGAATTCCACCATTTTTCACAAACTTCTTCTTCTCCACACCTCTTGGGCAATTTTTGAAGAGAAACTTCACTGTAGCTTCATAGGTATGTAATCCTAAACTCGTTTTCTTCAATTTTTATCAACACTCATTAGATTCCTAGGCCTAAAACATGAGATTAAGGGTAGAAAATTAGAGATTTGGGTAGAGTTAGGGCTTTTTGATTATTTGGGAATTTGACCTCGTTTTGGGATCGGATTTCAAAACAAATTATATAATCGGGCTCGTGGGTGAATGGGTGATCGGGTTTTAGTCCGAACCTCGTGTTTGGACCAAGTGGGCCTGGGGTCGATTTTTGGATTTTTTGGAAGAATGATGGGAAATCTATAATTAAACATTGGAATTGAATTGTTTAGCATTTATTGATGTTATTGAGTCAATTATGTCTAGATACGATTGATTTGGAGTCAGGTTCGAAAGGCAAAGCGGTGCTTGAGGCTTGATTTGGATCACTAGAGTCGAGGTAAGTGTTTGGCCTAACCTTAGCTTGAGGGAATAGGTATTGAGTCTTAATTGCTACGTGTTTATTCCATGTTCAATGTATAGGTGAGGTGACGAGTACCTATATGTTGTTGTCAAGCATGGCCGTGAGTCAAATATTATGATTTATATGATTTTCATTGGTATTTACCGTGCTATGGATTAAATTTCAACTTGGTGGTTATTCACTTGATGGAAATTCTCAGTTATGAGTACTGTTGAGTAGTTGAACGGTTGAGGAATATTTTGTTTAATTATACACCTACGTAGGATTGGTTATAGTTGTGTCCCTTGCCGGGACGATATTATTCTTGTTGATTATTCATGTGCATTTAAGGTTTCTTATTGTTGATTTTCCTGCCAATTGTTGTTTTTATGATGTTTATGCACGAGGGAACATTTCGTGCCGCGTTTTATGATTATTTATGCACAAGGGGATATTTCGTGCCGCGTTTTATGATTATTTATGCACGAGGGGACATTCTGTGCCGTGTGATTGATATTTATGCACGAGGGGACATTCCGTGCCGTGTTTATGTTTATTTATGCACAAGGGGACGTTCCGTGCCGTGTGATTGATATTTATGCACGAGGGGACATTCTGTGTCATGTTTATGTATATTTATGCACGATGGGGCATTCCGTGTTGTGTTATTGATATTTATGAACGAGGGGACATTCTGTGTCGTGTTGTTGATATTTATGCACGAGGAGACATTCCGTGCCGTGTTGTTGATGTTTTAGCACGAGGGGACATGCCATGTCGTTTCTGTTTACTTGTTTGTTCAGAGTTGTTAATTCTTGTTGTTATTTAAATATTTCAATTGTTGCTCTGTTTCGTCATTTCAGTAATTGCTACCCCTTTGTCCCCAGCATGTATTTCCCCGTTTGTTGTACCTAACTGCTTATTGCCTGTCGTTATTTCTGTTATGTATTATCAAACTGCACATGTGGTATTATTTGTCGTGTCCTAGCCTCGTCACTACTTCGCTGAGGTTCGGCACTTACTCAGTACATGGGATTGGTTGTATTGATGCTACACCTGCACTTCTTTATGTTGTGTAGATCCCGGTACCGGACCCAGTGGACACTGATCGATGAGGCTTCCTTCAGTCCACCAGGCGACACTGAGGTAGTCCTGCAGGCGTCCGCAGGCCTTGGCGTCACCTCCTATCTCACTTCTTTTCCTGTCTTTATGTATTTCCTAGACAGTAGTACTTTGTTTATTCAGACCTTTATTCGTAGCAATCATAGACAGTCCGTGAAATTGTGACACCGAATTCTGGGAGTTGTTATTATGGAATTTCGATAATTATGTAATTAAGTTGATAAATTTCATTTCCTCCGCACTTTTATTTCTATTTGTTATTGTATATCACTTTTTAAATGCTAAATAATAACGGAACAAATTAGAATAACCAGTGACGTTGGCTTGTCTAGCGGGTTCAACGTTAGGCGCCATCACGGTCCCGATGGTGGGATTTCGGGTCGTGACAAATTGGTATCAGAGATCTAGGTTGCTTAGGTCTCACAATTCACAAAAAAACTTGGTAGAGTCTGAGGGATCGGTACAGAGACGTTTGTACTCATCCCCAAGTGGCTGCAAAGTTAGGAATAACTTCACATCTATTCTTCTCTGTCGTGCGATTTGAGTTCTAAATGCTAACTGAGTTTCTATTCTATTCTCTCGCAGATGGCGAGAACACGTGCTTCCTCATCTACCGATCAGCAGCCCGATCCTCCAGTTGCAGCTCCTACTAGAGGCTGAGGCCGTACTAGAGGCCGAGGCAGGGCCAGGGCTCAGCCCAGAGCTGCAGCCCCTGTAGAGGATCCCTAGGTGGAGGTTGCTGAGGAGTTTCCTACTCAGACAGTCCCAGTTGGACCAGCTCAGGTCCCAGAGGGGTTCATTGCCACCCCGGTACTTCAGGACGCTCTGGTACGCTTAGTGGGCCTTATGGAGAGCGTGGCTCAGGCCAGTCTACTTCCTACAACACCAGCCGTCTCTCAGGCTGGGGGAGGGGCCCAGACTCCTGCTACCCGCACACCAGAGCAACTAGCTTCTCAGTTCCAGAATCCAGCACCTCATACAACTGGAGTAGCTAAACCGGGTATTGTGGCACAGGAAGTTGAGGGAGCAGTTATGTCTACTGATGCTTTGTGGAGATTAGATCGGTTCACCAAATTGTTTCCTACTACTTTCAGCGGTGCACCATCAGAAGACCCCCAAGATTACTTAGACAGTTGCTATGAGGTTCTTCGGAACATGGGGATCGTGGAGACCAATGGGGTCGACTTTGCTACATTCCGTCTTTCTGGTTCCGCCAAGACTTGGTGGAGGGATTAGTGCTTGACTAGTCCAGATGGATCTTCGCCTTTGTCTTGGGCTCAGTTCTCCAAGTTGTTCTTGGAGAAGTTTCTACCAGTTACCCAGAGAGAGGACCTTCGGAGGCAGTTTGAGCATCTCCAGCAGGGCTCTATGATAGTCACCCAGTATGAGACTCGGTTTATCACTTTGGCCCGACATGCTATCATGATACTCCCCACAGACCGAGAGAGGGTGAGAAGGTTTATTAAAAGGCTAGCTTATCCTATTAGACTCCAGATGGCCAGAGAGATAGGTACTGATATTTCATTCCAGGAGGCGGCCAATGTGGCCAGGCGTATTGAGATGGTCTTATCACAGGTTAGTGGTCAGGGGTCTAACAAGAGTCCTCGTCATTTTGGTCGAGTTAGTGGTGCCTCATCTGGAGGCCGAGATTCTTTTGGTAGAGGTCATCCTCCTAGGCCATTCCAGTCAGCACTACAGGTATCCCGCAGTGCACCACCAGCTCCTATTAGTGCATCACCGCTTCAGAGCTTCCAGGGTTGTTATTCTGGTCGATAGGGACAGTTTCAGGGCCAGCAGCCTCAGCAACCGAGATCTTGTTTCACCTGTGGTGTTCTAGGGCACATTTCCAGGTTTTGCTCCCGAGCTTCTGGTGATTTCCAGTATCAGGGTTCTCGTGTTATGATTCCCGCACCAGGTGCACCCCCGCCCCTCAACCAGCTAGGGTGGAGGTCGAGGTGCCAGAGGTGGAGGCCAGACAGTTAGAGGTGGAGGACAGGTTATGAGGGGTAGAGGTCAGCCCGCAGTAGGTCGACCCAGAGATGTTCAGATTGATGGGGCTCAGCCCCGATGCTATGCTATTCCCGTCAGGCTTGAGGCTGAGGCCTCCGATGCAGTCATTACAGGTATGGTTTCAGTTTGCAATAGAGATGCTTCGGTATTGTTTGATCTGGGGTCCACATTTTCCTACGTGTCCTCATATTTTGCTCCTTATCTGATTATGCCCTGTGATTCCCTGAGTACTCATGTATATGTGTCTACACCGGTGGGTGATTCTATTATGGTAGATCGAGTCTACCGGTCATGTATAGTGGTTATTGGGGGTCTTGAGACCCGTGTTGATCTTTTACTTCTTGATATGGTCGATTTCGATGTCATTTTGGGGATGGATTGGTTATCTCCCTATCATGTTATTCTCGACTATCATGCCAAGACTGTGACCTTGGCCTTACCGGGAGTACCCCGATTGGAGTGGAGGGGGACTCCTAGTCATTCTTCCGGCAGAGTTATCTCGTATATGAAGGCTCGGCGCATGGTCGAAAAGGGTTGTTTGGCCTATTTGGCTTATGTTCGTGATTCTAGAGCCGAGGTTCCTCCTATGGAGTATGTGCCCATTGTCCGTGAGTTTCCAGAAGTATTCCCAACTGACTTGCCAGGTATGCCACCCGACAAGGATATTGACTTTTGCATTGATTTGGCTCCGGGCACTCAGCCCATTTCTACCCCGCCATATCGTATGGGCCCGCCAGAGTTAAATGAGTTGAAGGATCACTTACAGGATTTGCTAGCTAAAGGCTTTATCAGGCCTAGTGTTTCTCCTTGGGGTACGCCAGTGTTGTTTGTTAAGAAGAAAGATGGCACAATGAGGATGTGTATTGACTACCGACAATTGAACAATGTTACTATCAAGAATAAGTATCCTTTGCCGAGGATTGATGATTTATTCGACCAGCTTCAGGGTGCCACAGTATTTTCAAAGATTGACTTGAGATCTGGCTACCATCAGTTGAGGATTAGGGCGTCTGACGTCCTTAAGACAGCCTTTCGCACTTGGTATGGTCATTATGAGTTCTTGGTGATGTCATTTGGGTTGACAAATGCCCCAACTACCTTTATGGAGTTGATGAACCGGGTGTTCAGGCCTTATTTGGATTTTTTCGTAATTGTCTTCATTGACGATATTTTGGTTTACTCCCGCAGTCGGGAGGAGCACGAGAAGCACCTTCGAGTCGTCCTCCAGACTCTGAAGGACATCCATTTGTATGCCAAATTTTTGAAGTGTGAGGTCTGGTTGAGTTCGGTTGCATTTCTTGGCCATATTGTGTCGGCCGAGGGTATTCAGGTGGATCCCAAGAAGATTTCAGCAGTCAGAGATTGGCCTAGACCCACCTCAGCTACAGAGATTCAAAGTTTCTTGGGCTTAGCAGGTTACTATCGTCGATTTGTGGAGGGCTTTTCATCTATTGCAGCCCCGATGACCAGATTGACTCAGAAGGGTGCCCAGTTCAGGTGGTCAGATGAGTGCAAGGCGAGCTTTCAGAAGCTCAAGACAGCTTTGACCACGACACTGGTGTTAGTTTTGCCCACAGGTTCAGGGCCATATACCGTGTATTGTGATGTTTCACGGGCTAGACTTGGTGCAGTGTTGATGCAGGATGGAAAAGTTATAGCTTATGCTTCGCGACAGTTGAAGGTTCATGAGAAGAACTATCCAGTTCATGATTTAGAGTTAGCATCCATTGTCCATGCGTTGAAGATTTGGAGGCATTATCTGTATGTGGTGTCATGTGAGGTGTTCACAGATCATAAGAGTTTGCAGTATCTGTTCAAGAAGAAAGAGTTGAATATGAGGCAGAGAAGATGGTTAGAGCTGTTGAAAGACTATGACATTACCATCTTATATCATCCGGGGAAGACCAATGTGGTGGTCGATGCTTTGAGCCGGAAGTCAGTCAGCATGGGTAGTTTTGCTTATATTGCTTTAGATGTTCAGGCTTTATCCAATCGGTTCATGAGATTGGATGTTTCAGAGTCTGGCAGTGTTTTGGCTTATACTGTGGCCCGTTCTTCATTGTTTGATCGTATTTGAGACCGACAGTATAATGATCGTCATTTATGTGTTCTTAGAGATACGATCCGGCACGGAGGTTCCAAGCAGGCTACAGTTGATGATGATGGAGTCTTGAGGATGCAGGGCCGTATTTGTGTGCCTGATGTTGATGGTATTCGTTAGTTGATATTGTAGGAGGCCCATAACTCCCGGTATTCCATTCATTCGGGCGCCGCAAAGATGTACCAGGATTTGCGGCAGCATTATTGGTGGCGGAGGATGGAGAAAGATTTTGTGGCATATGTAGCTCGGTGCTTGAACTGTCAACAGGTTAAGTACGAGCACCAGAGACCGGTAGTTTGATGTAGCAGATTGAGCTTCCCGAGTGGAAGTGGGAGCGTATTACCATGGATTTCGTAGTTGGGCTCCCACAGACTCAGAGGATGTTTGATGCGGTGTGGGTCATTGTCGATAGGCTGACCAAGTTAGCACACTTCATTCATGTATCAGTTTCGTATTCTTCGGAGAAGTTGGCAAAGATCTACATCAGGGAGACTGTTTGCCTGCATGGTGTGCCCGTGTCCATTATTTCTAACCGAGGTACTCAGTTTACCTCCCATTTCTGGAGAGTATTTCAGCGTGATTTGGGCACACGGGTTGAGTTGAGCACAACATTTCATCCTCAGACGGACAGACAGTCCGAGCGTACTATTCAGATCTTGGAGGATATGTTGCGAGCAGGTGTCATTGACTTTGGAGGTTCATGGGACCAATTTTTGCCTTAGCTGAGTTTGCCTACAACAACAGCTATCAGTCGAGCATCCAGATGGCTCCTTATGAGGCGTTGTATGGTAGGTGGTGTCTGTCTCCAGTTGGGTGGTTCGAGCCGGGGGAGGCTAGGTTGTTGGGTTCAGAGTTAGTCCAGGATGCCTTGGATAAGGTGAAGATCATTCAGGATAGACTTCGTACAACTCAGTTCAGGCAGAAGAGTTATGCAGACCACAGAGTTCATGATTTGGCATTTATGATAGGAGACCGGGTATTGCTTCGGGTGTCGCCTATGAAGGGCGTGATGAGGTTTGGGAAGAAGGGCAAGTTTAGCCCTAGGTACATTGGTCCATTTGAGATTCTTGATAAGGTAGGAGAGGTGGCCCACAAGCTTGCTTTACCACCGAGTTTATCAGCCGTGCATCCGGTGTTTCATGTATCTATGCTTCGAAAGTATATTGCCGATCCATCTCATGTGATAGACTTCAGCAGTGTCCAGTTGGACAAGGATCTGACTTATGAGGAGGAGCCGGTAGCCATATAAGCCCGGCAGGTTCGTCAGTTGAGATCGAAGAGTTATCCTTCGGTCCGTGGTAAGTGGAGAGGTCAGCCTGTTGAGGCAGCTACTTCGGAGTCCGAATCCGATATGCGGAGCCGATATCCCCATCTTTTCCCCGATTCAGGTATATTTCTATGTCCGTTCGAGGACGAACGTTTGTTTTAGAGGTGGAGATTGTGATGACCCAAAAGGTCATCCCGTGTATTTCTAGATTAATTTGTGTTCCGATTCCATGAAAGCCTCCTTCTATCTCACCTTAATTTGCGTGCGCAGCCCGGGCGTGTAGTCGGGAAGCCATTATGTGAAAACTGATAAAAACAATAATTTTGTGTTGAAATTTGAACAGAGTTGACTTTGGTCAATATTTTTGGTAACCAGACCCGGACCCGTGATTTGACGGTCCCGGAGGGTCCGTAGGAAAATATGGGACTTGGGCGTATACTCGGAATCGAATTCCGAGGTCCCAAGTCCGAGAAATGAATTTTTAAAAGAAATTGTTTTCTGAAAAATATAAAGGTTTTTTAAAGTGAAATGCTATGTGAAACCTGTGGTATCGGGCTCGTAGATGGTTCCGGAGCCCGGTACAGGTTTGATATAATTTATATGTGTTGTATGTAAAGTTTGTTAAGAAACGGAATCCATTTGACGTGATTCGGACCTTAAATGCAAAATTTGATGTTTAAAGAGGTTTTGAGAAATTTCATTAATTTTGAGGTTTAGTTCGATGTTTATGATGTTATTTTGGTGATTTGATAACACGAATAATTCTATAGGATATTTTTTAGGTTTTGTACATATTTGGTTTGGATCCCCGAGGGCTCGGGTGAGTTTTGGGTAGGTGTCGGGGTGCTAAAACTTAGAAAAATCTGGTGTAAATCTCATTTTCTGGTGTCTGGTGTTGAGTACTATGTGATCGCATAGGTCCATTCGCGATCGCATAGCATAGTGTTAGGGGGAAGAAACTGTAGCACTTGCGATCGCATAGAGTAGTAGGCAGGCTGGGGGCCTGGGGTAGGTTGTACAATGCGATCGCATTTCTTCATGCGCGATCGCGGAGCTTTGGAGACTGTCCACTATGCGATCGCATTACTCCCTTCGCGATCGCATAGTTATAAAATCGCCCAGTTATTTTTTTAAGTTCAAAACAGTATAGTTACGGGAATTCCACCATTTTTCACAAACTTCTTCTTCTCCATACCTCTTGGGCGATTTTTGAAGAGAAACTTCACCATAGCTTCATAGGTATGTAATCCTAAACTTGTTTTCTTCCATTTTTATCAACACCCATTAGATTCCTAGGCCTAAAACATGAGATTAAGGGTAGAAAATTAGGGATTTGGGTAGAGTTAGGGCTTTTTGATTATTTGGGAATTTGACCTCGTTTTGGGGTCGGATTTTAAAACAAATTATATAATCGGGCTCGTGGGTGAATGGGTGATCGGGTTTTGGTCCGAACCTCGTGTTTGGACCAAGCGGGCCCGGGGTCGATTTTTAGATTTTTGGGAAGAATGATGGGAAATCTATAATTAAACATTAGAATTGAATTGTTTAGCATTTATTGATGTTATTGAGTCAATTATGTCTAGATACGATTGATTTGGAGTCGGGTTCGAAAGGAAAAGTGGTTCTTGAGGCTTGATTTGGATCATTGGAGTCGAGGTAAGTGTTTGGCCTAACCTTAGCTTGAGGGAATAGGTATTGAGTCTTAATTTCTACGTGTTTATTCCATGTTCAATGTATAGGTGAGGTAACAAGTACCTATATATTGTTGTCAAGCATGACCGCGAGTCGAATATTATGATTTCTATGGTTTTCATTGGTATTTACCGTGTTATGGATTAAATTTCAACTTGGTGGTTATTCACTTGATGGAAATTCTCAGTTATGAGTACTGTTGAGTAGTTGAACGATTGAGGAATATTTTGTTGAATTATACACCTATGTAGGATTGGTTATAGTTGTGTCCCTTGACGGGACGATATTATTCTTGTTGATTATTACTGTGCATTTAAGGTTTCTTATTGTTGATTTTCCTGCCAATTGTTGTTTTTATGATGTTTATGCACGAGGGGACATTCCGTGCTGCATTTTATGATTATTTATGCACGAGGGGATATTTCGTGCCGTGTGATTGATATTTATGCACGAGGGGATATCTGTGCCATGTTTATGTTTACTTATGCACGAGGGGACATTCCGTGCCGTGTGATTGATATTTATGCACGAGGGGACATTCTGTGCCATGTGATTGATATTTATGCACGAGGGGACATTCCGTGCCGTGTTTATGTTTATTTATGCACGAGGGGACATTCCGTGCCGTGTGATTGATATTTATGCACGAGGGGACATTCCGTGCCGTGTTATTGATATTTATGCACGAGGGGACATTTCGTGCCGTGTTGTTGATATTTATGCACGAGGGGACATTCTGTGCCATGTGATTGATATTTATGCACGAGGGGACATTCCGTGCCGTGTTATTGATATTTATGCACGAGGGGACATTTCGTGCCGTGTTGTTGATATTTATGCACGAGGGGACATTCTGTGCCGTGTTGTTGATATTTTAGCACGAGGGGACATGCCGTGCCGTTTATGTTTACTTGTTTGTTCAGAGTTGTTAATTCTTGTAGTTATTTAAATATTTCAATTGTTGCTCTGTTCCGTCATTTCAGTAATTGCTACCCCTTTGTCCCCATCATGTATTTCCCCGTTTGTTGTACCTAACTGCTTATTTCTTGCTGTTATTTCTGTTATGTATTATCAAACTGCACATGTGGTATTATTTTTCGTGTCCTAGCCTCGTCACTACTTCGCCGAGGTTAGGCTCGGCACTTACGCAATACATGGGGTCGTTTGTACTGATGCTACACCTGCATTTCTTTATGTTGTGCAGATCCCGGTACCGGACCCAGTGGACACTGATCGAGGAGGCTTCCTTCTGTCCACCAGGCGACACTGAGGTAGTTCTGCAGGCGCCCGCAGGTCTTGGTGTCACCTCCTATATCACTTCTTTTCCTGTCTTATGTATTTCCGAGATAGTAGTACTTTGTTTATTCAAACCTTTATTTGTAGCAATCATAGACATTCCGTGAAATTGTGACACCGAATTCTAGGAGTTGTTATTATGGAATTTCGATAATTATGTAATTAAGTTGATAGATTTCATTTCCTCCGCACTTTTATTTCTATTCGTTATTGTATATCACTTTTTAAATGCTAAATAATAACGGAACAAATTAGAATAACCAGTGACGTTGTCTTGTCTAGCGGGTTCAACGTTAGGCGCCATCACGGTCCCGACGGTGGGATTTCGGGTCGTGACACGTACACGACACTCATATAACAACAATAGTACCAATCCTAAGGGGAGTTTCCCCACACAAGGTTAGGCAAGACACTTACCTCGAACCAAGCTCAAATCAATCCAAAATTATGCTCTTTCCACGAATAGCCGACTCTGAATGGCTCAAATCTAGCCAAATTCAATTACATAACTATAATGACCTGACGGGTCTTTTTGATCAATTGCACTTTTCTCGGTAGTTTTCGGGCATTAATAGCTCCGTATGATGTATTATGACTTATGTGAATCGTCGATTTTAGTTATCGGGTTATTTGGAATTGATTTGGGAGAATGATTATGAGCTAGAAGATTTTAATTTCAAAGGTTTGACCAAGTTTGAACTTTTAGTATTTTACCTCAGATTGGATTTTTGATGGTTCCGTTAGCTCCGTTGGGTGATTTTTGACATAGGAGCGCGGCCAGATTGTGATTTGGAGGTCCGTAGTAGAATTTGACTTAAAATGGCAAAAATTGGTATTTTGGAAAGTTTGATCGGGAGTGAACTTTTGGATATATTGGTTGGATTCTGATTTCGGATGTTGGAGCAGGTTCGTAATGTCAAATGTGACTTGTGTGCAAAATTTGAGGTCAATCAGACGTGATTTGATAGGTTTTGGCATCGGTTGTGGAAGTTTGAAGTTTCAAGTTCATTGATTTTGAATTGAAGTGTGACTCTCCATTTCGATGTTGTTATGTGTGTTTTGAGGCCTCAAGTAGGTACGTGTTATGATATGGGACTTGTTGGTATGTTCGAATGGAGTCCCGAGGGGCTCGGGTGAGTTTCAGATAGGTTTGGGTTGTGTTGCTATCGTTTTTGACGTTTTGACGTCGTTTCTTCAAGAATAAATGGTACCACATTAAGAAAATAAGCTCCAATTTATGTTTTTACTGAAGAATTAGATCCGTATCGTAATTACGGAGCCATAGCAAAAAGAATCATCAAATTTGGACATCGTGTGAGGGAGTTATGCTCATTTTAGTGTCGGAAAAGAGAGTCGGTGCTGGTGATTTCGCAAATGCTAAGTTGGGTCCGCATCTGCAGCCCGGGGGTGTGAAATATTGTCTGCAAAAGAGGAAATGATAGTTTTAGATGTGCAGGTGCAGAGTTTTTATTGCAAAAGCAAAAATCCCTTTGTATAAAAAAAATCAGACTGCGTTCTTTTGGTATTTTGAGCATATCTTGAGTTATAGAGCTCCGATTGAGGTATTTTTTGCGATATTTTTCTTGTCTTTTCATGGGGATCAGTATCTAACTAAAACTTTTGTATTTTAATATTATCACAGAAGTTTATTTTTTAATTATACCATATTTTGATTGGAGAATTGGGGATTTATATCAAAAAAACTTTTCTAAAGTGAGTAACTGAGTTTTGAACATCGATTCGGAGTTGTAATTGAATGAAATTAGTATGGTTGGACTCATAATTAAATGGGTTGTTAGATTTTATGAGTTTTGTCGGGTTCCGAGTTGTGGGCCCAAATTAGGCTTTTTGGTTGATTTCTGGCTTTTGATTAACGATTCGACCTTTTTCAATTGGGATTGGTTCCTTTGGCATTATTTGATGCATTTGAGTTATTTTTGGTTAGTTTTGAGCCGTTTGGAGGTCGGAACGCGTGAGATGGCATTTTTGGAGCATCGATTGGCTTGCTTGGTATTGGAATTGGCTTGTTCGAGGTAAGTAACTCTTCTAAACTTAGTGTTGAGGGTATAAAACCCCGAATTATGTGCTATGTGATCTGTGTTGAGGTGACACACATGCTAGGTGACGGGCGTGGGGGCGTGCATCGTGTGAATTGTTACTCCGTTACTTCTGTGGTACTGTGTAGTTATCTGACCTTATCTGTAACCATGAAATCTCTATGTACTAGAGCTATTAAGCTGTGATCTATGTTAGAATCCATGTCTAGGCTACATGATTATCCTGTTGGGACCCACTAAGGTCGTTTATGTTGTTGAGCTATATGTTTTCATTGTATTACATACTTAGTCATACGCACTCATATGCATATCATATCTCAGTCTTTGTTACCATTAATTGATACATCACACCATTATTTTTGGGCTGATTTTCATGACATTGAGAGACCTAGAGACTGGAGAGATTGATGATTGAGTGAGGCCGAGGGCCTGATGGTGAGGATGTTTATGGGATCGGGCTGCACGCCGCAGCATGTTTTACTGATTTATGCCATGATTGTCTTGTTATAGCGCTTGGGATAAAGGAGCCGCTCTGGAGTCTGTACACACCCCCAGTGAGCGGAGATACCTACTGAGTGCGAGTGCTGAGTGTCAAGTGCCAAGTGACGAGTGACGAGTGATTGGGAGGACTGAGTGGCTGTGAGGACTAAGTGACTAGGAGGACTGAGTGAATTGATACTCTGAGAGTATGCATATGGTTTTATCATTGAGTTGCATCGTATTTGATATGCACACTTGACATACATGCATAGAGATACATTTTTCCTCATGTTGTACGACATCACGTCATTCATGACTTCTCACACATATTGAATATAGTCATGGAGATGTATTTTTCTCATGCCATTTGAAAATGAAGCATTTACCGTGGAAAGTTTTTGGAAAAATTATTGTTTTCAAGGAAGATTAAAGTTTTCAATTTACTTATATTTTTGGCAAATATTCGATAAAAAACTTGGGTTTTTCTTAGTTATACTTGAAAAGCGGAACTATTTTTGGGAAACTATGAATAAGCTGAGCTCTTATCTCTGAGTTACTTCTTATATTACTTTCTTTACGTTGTTATGAACTGTTGTTGGCTATTGGTGTTGGACCCGACCTTTGTCCCAGCTCGTCACTACTTTCAACCTAAGGTTAGGTTTGTTACTTACCAGTACACGAGGTCGGTTGTACTAATACTACACTTCTGCACATTGCGTGCAGATGTTGGCTGTTGTTGTTGTCGTGCTCGATCGTTGCTGGATTTGAAGATGTACCTGTGTTCATGTTGTAACTGCCTCTTTGTCATGGTAGCCTTAGATTTATAAAAACTCTATTTATGTACTTTTCAAATAGAAGATTTATTTACTTTATATCAACTTTGTAAATTCTATTCTTAGAAGCTCATGATTTGTACTACCGGTCATTGGGAAATGTATAAGTTTCAGATTTAATTAGAAATGGATAATTATTAATTGGCTTACCTGGTGGGTTGGGTTAGGTGCCATCACGACTGATGGATTATGGGTCGTGACAAATTGGTATCAGAGCTCTAGGTTCATAGGTTCTACAAGTCATGAGCAAGTGTCTAGTAGAGTCTTGCAGACCGGTATGATGATGTCCATACCTATCTTCGAGAGGCTACATGACATTTAGGATATACTTTCCATCTTTCTTTCCTTATCGTGCGACATTGATTCAGCTTGAAGCGTAATCCTTTGAATTCCTCCCATGCATTTGTATGCACACTTGAGCGCTCAGTATCAACTATGCATCGGCGACTTGTGATTCCTTGGATGAGGTGCGAGATCTGATTTCTATGTGTTGATGATGGGCCAGTCTGGAGGACTTGAGGCCGGGTTTTTACTGTAGCTTGAGCATAAAGGTGTTGATTGTGTGAGCACGTGCTTTTGGGTTTATATGTTCGGTAGTGTCCCTATTAGTGGAATTTGTGGCTGGATGGCTACGTGATGAGTATGATGTGGCTGCGAGATGTGTTCATAAGGTTTGAATGCAACGAGAAGGGTTTGCTTGAGGTGTAGTAAGAACTATTAGGTGCTTGATTTCCATCTTGATTTGACGTATAACCTCGAGTTATGAGTATATTGGAGGACTTTTCATGTCATTTAGATGTGAAACAAATTAGGTTCTCATGCTTTTTTGGTGAGTTTAGACTCAGAAAGATTAAGTAATTGCGTAGTAGTTGTGCTGTGAAAGGGTATAAAGAGGTCTTAGTTTGAGGAAGCATGTGGGTTATAACCTGCGAGGTAATCTACGGATGTGTGATTTTATGATGTTGGGTGGAGGCTTTATTTTCCACCAGTGGGTGATATTTGTGTGATTTGAAGTATTATATGGTTTGTGTTACACAAGCTTATGGAGGGTTTAGTTAAATTTCAGTGAGGGTGTAACGATCCGACCAGTCATTTCCGTGAGATTAGCCCCGTTTCCCCTGTTTCTGCTAACTTATGTGTTTTTCAGATCTATTATGTTGCATTGGGATGGTTGGTTTGGGTTCGGAGCGATCGTGGTGTGAATGGAGACACTTAGTCTCTTAAAAGGGCTTAATAGTCGAAAAAGTCAATCGGGAGTTGACTTATTGGTGAACAACCTTGAAATGTGGATTTTCTAGCTTGTATAGCTTCGTTAGGTGATTTGGGACTTAGGAGTGTGTTCGGAATGTGAATTTGAGTTCCGGAGTAGAATTAGGCTTGAATTGGCGAAATTGAGTTTTTGGCGATTTCCGGTCGGCAGTGGAAAATAGGCTATGGGGGTTGGAATGGAATTCGGGAAGTTGGAACAGGTTCGTAGGGTCATTTTGGATGTGTGTGCAAATTATCAAGTCAATCAGACGTTGTCCTCCCTTATCGCTCCTTGGATGTGTAACAACTTACCAATATGCCGACAATCCGCAACTCCATGAGGACACAACCCAACTTCAGGTGGTGGGACTCCCCCACTTTGGTTAACCTTATTCCTTTAAGCACTACCCAACTTCCTTTCCTTACGCCTGGCCTTTTTGAAATGGAACCACCACCTATCACTTTTCACATATCTTCCTTCATCGTGTGCTTCTCAATTGTGTCCTCAATTCAACGTCCTTCTCTGTAGCTCTTTGAGCCAGCAGATCACCACAACTTCGAACTCTCCGAAGATCATCTTTCTCGAGCTGCCTTCATTAGAGGTAACTGTTCGATTCTGAACCACTACACACCACGATATCTGACAACCGCTTCTTCAGCACCGCTTCACAGCACTCTAACCCCATGCAACCAAAGAGCTATAACACCGGCGAATTTAACATATCCTATTCGATCAAACAACGATACCACAACACAGGTGAATACTCCACCTTGCTCGATAGCACCAAGCTTACTACTTTACCAATTCGAACCGGACCGTTCATAGTCTAAGTGCCTTTCCTCCGCAGGAACTAAAATACTGAAATCTCGAAACCACGCCCTGAGAAGACCTCCCTTCAACTCATTCATTGCCCCTACATATGGGCAAGCATCCTACCATCCTATCAACACCGCGCGATATCCAATCGTAAGCATCATAACAACCTGATCATAGCTTCAAAGTCCTTAGAAACACAATTACTGAGCTGAAACAACATATTATTCTCCTGCAGGTCAACAACAACAGCCCCAACCAACTGCACATGGAAAACATCTCGCACCACATCCATAGTATCATTAGAAGTTCTCAACCCTTGATTCATAACAAGCGCTTCGCGACGCGTAAGATTGAGTAGGAAGAAGCATAGGCATAAGCCTTAAAGGTATCAAGTCGCACGATGAGGAATCAAGAAGGGAAGTACTCCTAATAGCCCTGTAGCCTCCCGAAGATAAGTACATACGTCTCCGTACCGATCCGCAGGACTCTACTAGACTTGCTCATGACTCGTGAAACCTACTGGAACCTAGAGCTCTGATACCACGTTGTCACGACCCAAAACCTATGGGTTGTGATGGCAACAAATACCACTGTCAGGCAAGCCAACCCCTTAATCAGTTGAAATACCTTCCTGTTTAACAATTTCGAAATAGTTGCCTTTATTGCATTTCATAATAAAATAAATAAATTGTTGTAAATTAAACACGACAAGGAATCTATTTAATTCAATAAAACAAGACTCAACACATCCCCAGAACCCGGTGACACGAGTACATGAGCAGTTTCTAAGAATTTATACAATTACACAACTCTTGTCCGAGAATAAATGGGACAAATGCAATAAAATACAAGTAAAGATATAGAAGGAAGGAGACTCTGTCAACTGTGGAACGCCTCCAGATGAATGCAACCCGAGTAAGTCTCTGAATCATTTTCCGAACTATGAAGGTACCTGTGCAACA
>ML250415.1:0-14921 GCA_005239495.1 Nicotiana undulata
TCAAACGTTGGCTTGTCTAGCGGGTTCAATGTTAGACGCAGTCATGGCCCGAATGTGGGATTTCGGGTCGTGACACAGGCCCTATTTATAGAAAATGGCCTGGGACCCACTTCACTTACCCCACCGCGGACCGCACAAAATGACTGCGGTCCGCGGTACTCAGCTTTTCTAGGAACTGGGCAATGTCCACTGCGAACCACACAAAATGCAGTGCGGCTGTTGTGGTCCACCGCGAACCGCACAAAATCGCAGTGCGGCCGCAGTGGAAACTTCAGAGAGCCTTTTTCTTGTGAAATTTCTTTGCGGACCTCATTGGGATTTTTTCCCCCGCACTAAGGTCTTTGCGGCAGCACAAAATTGCATTGCGGCCGCAGTGCAAACTTCAGAGTGCTCATTTTTTTCAACTTAGTCCTGTGCACTGCATCAAAACAATCCTACAACATCCCACAACCAGTTAGTCAAAAAGAAATCCTATACTACAAAGAAAATCAAAGAAAAACAAAAAGAAAGACACATGGGTTGCCTCCCAAGAAGCGCCTGATTTAACGTCGCGGCTTGACGCATGTTCCCAAGTTCAAAGGAGTTTCATCAAAGCCACCACGTGGCTATCTTCAAATGTCTCAAGACAATGCTTGACCCGGTGCCCATTCACACAAAAAATCTCCAAAGGTTATAACCAATACCACTTCAACCGGGCAAGCCTGTTAAACATTTGGTCCAAGAAAGGCCACTTGATTATTTCTTTCTTCACGACTTCTTGCATTGTTTCATTTAACCTCCGTTGACGTTCTACAGAAGGCTTTTCTCCATCCTCGAGAATGATTTTGTGCATACCAAATTCGGGGCTTATTCCCTGAATATCAGTAAGTGTCCCTCCTATGGCTTTCTTCTTCATGAGGTGTGGTGGAAGTGGCCTCAACTCCAATGTAGGTTTCTCTTTAATTGAAGGCTTTGTCAGAGGAGTTTTCCGATTCTCCACATCCAAAGATAACTTTCGGGGACCATATGAGTAAGAACCCATGCCTTGTAGAGCATTGGTACTCTCGATCAAGCCATCCACCATAATATCATCATGGTTCAATAAAGCTGCCTCCACGGGATCTTCAACATTAATCGTTGAACTTGTTTCATCAATAATGACCTCGGTGACAAGTTCCATGAAAGAATATATTTCTGTGTTATTGGGTTGCTTCATTGACTTTCAAATGTGGAACATGACCTTTTCATTACCCACCCAGAAGGTAAGCTCACGGGCCTCCACATCAACTAAGGCCTTTCCCGTTGCAAGGAAGGGCCTTCCAAAGATGATAGGAACTTCATAATCTACCTCACAATCCAAGATAAAAAAATTTGCGGGCAAAATAAATTTGTCCACCCGCACCAACACATCATCAATGATTCCTATAGGCCGCTTCATAGACCGATCTGCCATTTAGAGACGCATGGAAGTATCCCTAGGTTGACCTATCCCCAAAGTTTTGAACATTGAATATGGCATCAAGCTTATGCTAGCTCCGAGGTCACACAATGCCTTAGCGAAATCTGCATTCCCCGGGGGTCTTCAAGCTTGGGTGCCATTGAGTGCACTATTGCACTCACTTGGTGAGTTATCTTTATAGTTTCGCACTCCATTGACCTTTTATTTGTGACCAAGTCCTTCATGAACTTGGCATACCCGGGAATTTGCTCCAAAGCTTCAACCAAAGGGACATTGATGGAAAGACTCTTCATCATGTCGATGAATTTCTTGAATTGATTCTCTTGCTTTTGCTTTGTCAACCTTTAAGGGTATGGAGGAGGAGTCCTAGGCAATGGTGACTTGGCTTTTGGGCCCACCGGTTTCGGCATATCAATCACGTGTTCCCTAGACGGGTTCACGTCCCTTTGCAAATCCTCTCCTTGGTCATGAATATAAATTCTCACCTCACTAGTTGTTGTCTATTCCACCATGTGCTCAACTTCAATCGGAACCTCATCATTATCAACAACTCTCTTTTGTCTAGAAGAACTTGCCTCACTTCCTCGTCCACTTCTTGTGGTCACCGCCATGGCATGACCGGTATTGTTGTTGTTCCCACCCTTGGGTTTCACCACCGTATCACTTGGTAGTGCTCCCTTTGGGAGTGTGTTCAAGGCTTGAGAAATTTTCCCAATTTTCACTTCAAGGTTTCTAATGGAGGTGTTGTGGGAGGCCAATTGAGCATCGGAATCCGCATTGCGCTCCATCATTTGCTTGAACATTTGTTCAATTCTTCCCATGTCATTACTTGAGGAGCTCTGGCCTTGAGATTGGTATGGGGGTGGATTGCTTGGTTGTTGGTACATCGGGGGCCTTTGAAAGCCCGACCCCCAGTTACCATTTCCACCCCAATTGTTGTTATTATTTCCTCCACTCCAATTGTTATCATTATTGCTTCCCCATTGTTGGTTGTTGTTTTTCCCCCAATTACGAGAATTGTTATTATTGTTCCAATTGTGTTGCCTTTGATTGCTCCAATTTTGATTGTTGCCTTGGTTGTTCCCTTGACTTTGGTAATTATTAGCATACATGACATCCTCATCTTGATCATCATATGACTCTTCTTGACTCTACCCACTTGATCCTTGGTCACCTTGAACATTGTTGTTTTGCATTGGATTTCCCCAAGGTCTTCTCTTGTTCACCATAACATTCACTCCCTCCATGGAATTTACTTGCTTCGACCCTTGTAATTGTTGAAGTTGTGCCTTGGCAAGTTGATTCATAGTGGTAGTGAGCTCGGCAATTGCTTTCCCATGTTCTTGAAGTTCTTTGTGAAGACAATTAACACCTTAATCACCCTGAGGCACATTTGCTCTACTTTTCCATGCTGACGAAATATCAGTCATTTCATCTAAGACCTCACATGCCTCATTGTATGGTAGCTTCATGAATTTGCCTCCATCCAATTGATTTACCACACACTGATTGGTGGTATTTATGCCTTTGTAGAAGGTCTGTTGTATCATGGCCTCAGTCGTGTCATTGTTTGGACACTCCTTTACCATGGTCCAGTAGCGCTCCCAAATCTCATGCAAAGGCTCATTTGGCTCTTGTTTGAAAGCCAATATTTCATCTCTAAGCGCTGCCATGTGACTAAGAGAGAAGAATTTTGCAATGAACTTGTCTGAAAGCTCGTCCCATGTAGATATGGAGTGGATAGGAAGTCTCTCGAGCCAATCAAGTGCCTTACCTCGAAGAGAGAAGGAAAACAACTGAAGCCTCAGGGCATCTTCTGAGACATTCGTCTGCTTACATCCCCAGCATGTATCCACGAAGCCCTTCAAATGCTTGTAAGAATTTTGGTGGGCAGCTCCGGTGAAATAGCCCCGCTTCTCCAAGAGTGTCAGCATCACATTTGTGATTTGGAAGTTCCCTGCCCAGATCCTAGGCGGGACAATAGCACTCGCGTACCCCTCGTTTGGAAGTACCCGAGGGGAAACTCTTGGATGTGGAGGCGGGGGAGGGTCTGGAATATCCTCATTAACATTGGCATGTCGGCCCTGTCTTGGAGGTGGTACTTGATTTAGTTCATCTTCTCCATTGTCAAACACCACCTCCCCCGGAATAACATTACCCAAAGGATCCGCCATTTAGTACCTAAATTGATTCAACACACACGTTAACAAAGGAAGGAAAGAAAACACTAAACACCACTATTCACGTAGGTATTCAACACCGTATAACTCCCCTGCAACAGTGCCAAAAAGTGATCAGCGCCCACCTACACCACTAGATAGTAGCAAGGCAGGGGTCAATGCAGCTTTTAACCGAACGGGTCAGGATCGAATCCACAGGGAGTTACTAATGTGCGAGTTGAGTTCCTAAATGATCTAGTAGTGTCGTGTCTCTAATTACACTTCTCATAAACTTGGTTTTGACATTTGAACTACGGTTTAGACTAATTGCAAATTGCTAATTAACTAACTAATATCTTTTTGTAAGTTTTTTCAATGGATAAAAGGGGCTAGGGCTATAACTTTCTCCTAGGTGAATACTTAACGGGGTCTAAAATCTAAGGCAAGGACATTATGTTTTGGGATTGTGATATGGTCAATGCACGGAATTATCCACTCTATACCTCTCGGTAGCTTGAGTGGCTTTGCCCTAATTGACTCTCTCGAGACCAATTGGGTGTCACAATTGTGCAAGCAATATAGGCCCAAGTAGGGTTTTACTATCTCTAGGTGTAACCCGTTAATTGGGACTATCAATCTCTTGATTACATCCCAATTCCTTGTTGGACTGATTTTCTAGACTCAAGTTCTCTTTCTCAAGAAGAACCCAAGTTAAATAGACACTAACTAGTGTTTGCAACCACTAATTAATCATGAAGAACACAAATCAGCCCAAATACCAATTACCCATAAACATCTAAGCCTCAAATTAGAGGACCCATCAAATAACCACACTAGGGTTGAGCCACAACCCTAGCTAATGGGTCTAGCTACTCATGATAAGAGAAGAAATCAGAGAAATAGATGAAGAATAACCCATATAATTTAATTACAAACTAAAATTTAAAGATACAATGTTAAAACACTTCTAAAATTACTCAAAGTAGTGTAACAATATCGTTCACGAGCTCCCTCTTACTCTGAAGTATAAAAGCTGACCTAAACATGGGAAAAGAAACTATTTATACTAGGCCGAATTTTTTGGACAAAAATACCCCTACGGGGTTACCGCGAACTGCACAAAATGGAGTGCGGTCGCATAGAGGCTCCTAGGATTTGAAATCTGCTTCTCTAAATTTGGCCACCGCGGACCAACATAAAATGCACCACGATCGCGGCGTCACTACTTCGCGGAGGTTAGGCTCGGCACTTACTCAGTACATGGGGTCGGTTGTACTGATGCTACACCTGCACTTCTTTATGTTGTGCAGATTACGCAGCCGGACCCGGTGGACACTGACGGAGGGAGAATTTCACCAGTTATCCAGGAGACCTCGAGGTAGACCCACAGACGTTCGTGGGCCTTAGCGTCACCTTCTACCCTTCTCTTTCAGTTCTGTCTTATTTTATAGTTTCAAAGACAGTCATATGTACTTATTGTCAAACCATTGTATTCAGTAATCTCATAGACAGTTCGTGAGTATGAGACACCAGTTCTGGAATATGTACATGGGTTTTATTACGAAGCTGCTATATTATTTTGAATTTAGTTAACCTTCATATTGTTGACCATCGATGCCTTAGTTATCTTGTTTATTTTAGTTGTTAATGAGTTTACTTAGTTCCAACGTTGGCTTGTCTAGTGGGTTCAACGTTAGGCGCCATCACGGCCTGAAGGTGGGATTTTGGGTCGTAACAAGTTGGTTGCGCCAGTGTAAAAAAAGAAATTCAATATTTTTACAGTAGCGAGGAGAAGGAAAGGAAAAGTACAGATCCGTAGGTGCAAGACCGCAGGTGTGGCCATCTCCCCACAGGTACGAAACATCTGAAGGGAGTGAGGTTCTTTTAAAATCGGGACTTAGGCATTTATAGAGTCATTTATTTTAACCTTGGGCGATTTGAGAGCTCTTAAGGAGGGGATTTCTACCTAGCCTTGTGAGGTAAGTAAATTCTACCTAATGTGAGTTTAATACATAGTTTATGGGTATACTTTAACATGTAAATTAGTGAAAATCATGGGTTTAGAGGAAAACCTAGGGTTTTGATAAAAATGGAGTTTCACTACGAAAATGGTTATGGAACTTAGTAAAAATTATATATTCGTGTTCCTAAGGTTATGAGTAACAACATTCTTTGAAAATTTCCGGAATTCGAGCAAGTGGACCCAGGGGTAGGTTGAGTAATCACTTAAATGGTAGAATTATGAACTTTTGAGCATAGATTGATTAGTTTATGTAATGTTTTAATAGCTTCGAGTTGTTGGGCGTCATGTTGGAGGTTTGAGCGCGTTCTTGAATTGGGAAGTCGGTTTTGATACGAGGTAAGTCTCCTTTCTAACCTTGTAAGAGGGAAGTGTCCTCATATGTAAATTTGATTAAAAATATATGAATATTTGTGGGAGGCTACGTACGCACGAAGTGACGAGAGTCCGTACATAGATATTTTTCTTGTTATGTCCGGGTAGCTTACTTGTGAACACCGTCATTTGATGATACTTGTTAATTTTGATAAATAGAATTAAGTTGAGAATTTCCAAGGATTTAAAGCTTCCAATTGAATTGTTTATTTCTTTTCAAAGAAAAGAATTTGATTTAAATGATTTAAATCTGTAGTCGACCGCGTCGCATAAATGATTTGCGAGCGGGATGAATAGATGCATCTATGGTTCGCGTCGTTCGACCTTATGGCAGTGCACATTTTATTATTATGTTGGATCGGATCGTACGACCTCGGCATGAATTGCACATGTTATTTATTTGGAACTTTCTGTGACTTGTACTACTTTAAATGCCTTGAGATAAATTGTTAAATGATATGATGGAAATTTACATTTTATTTATGAAAGAAGAACTTGTCACTTCCTGATATTTACTGTCGGCTTTATTCATGATATTCCTGCTTAGCCTAACATTTTAATCGTGTTATTATTGACCCTAGTAAGTGTCAAGTCGACCCCTCGTCATTACTTCTTCGAGGTTAGATTGGATACTTACTGGGTACATATTGTTTATGTACTCATAATACGCCTCTGTACTTAATTGTACATAATCGAAGCGGGTGCATCTAGTTACCCATCCGGCGCGCATTCCTGATATCCGCCCGAGACTTCACGGTGAGCTGCCCCCTTCCGAGGCGTTCAGCAGCATTGCCAGAGTTTCTCTTTTGTTGTATCTGTCTATACTATCTCAGACAGTAGGATAGTTATATTTTTGTGCATTCTACTAGTTGCCCTCGTACTTGTGACCGTAGATTCTGGCACACACATTATTAGACTATTATTTTTGGATTGTGAAATTATATTCATGAGTTCCTCTAGTGGTTCTTGCATTGGTCGCCTGGTAAATCCGTTATTTATTAACTGTTTAAAAAATGTAACTAAAGCTAGTTGTTGGCCTTGTTTAACTAAAATGAGAATTTACTAGATGATTAGCGTTGGCTTGCCTAACAACAAAGTTGGGCGCCATCACAACCTAATTTGGGTAGTGGCAAAACCTACACTAATATATTTACAGTATGGTCATTTACCTACTAAATGTACTTTTGTTTTATTTTACCTATCAAACTCGTAAATATGCTTTTACAACTTTTTGTCGTAAAATTGTATAGGCACATGATTATCTTAACAAATTGTATTTCCTTGCTTTAAATTTGTCCATTCTTCTACTAATTATAAGCATGCCGATGCTTTCTTATAGTTCCACATAAAAAGAATTTGAAGAAAAAGAGTTGAATGAAGGTTGTATTTGAAGATCACGAACCAAACATTCGTTAAAATGCCGTTGCATCCATATGTTTTTCGTACATTTGACCCCTTATTTTAATTTTTTTACATTTAACCAATATTATCGTAAAAAATAGGTTTGACTTACATTTGTTTTTAAATAGTTAAATCATATTATTAATACATGTATTCTTATTCCATATTCTAGATTTTCGCAAAATTTAATACGAATATTATTTAGTACTTACCGAACACCATATAAAGAATTTTATGTTGGGATTAATTATTTGTAAACACTAACCAAACACTGCAATGGTTGATATTTGATTAATCAAACGATCCGTAATTATGTAGATCGACACTTGTTGACAGATTTGTGATGTTGTAGCCAAGTCTAAGCTAAGGACTTGAGATAAGTGGAGACTTTACCCTTTAAATGCTCATTTTTACTAAATTTAACATACCAATTGGTTAGAAAATTACGAGAAAATTTTAATCCTTATTGGACAGTCATGCATATATGGGAACAGGTGTGCATGATTTTAACGTTACAATTGAGATCAGATCAGTTTGAGTTTCAAAAAATTATTTAAAGTTACAACTTATACAATGCTTGTTATGAAAGAAAAGAACGAGGTTTATCACTGCAAAAAAAGCTTATTATGAAAAAAGTTAAATCATTTAAAAATTAAGCAAGTATTTATTAATCAATATTTTTTTTCTCTGATCTTCTCAGCTTATGGTTAGTTGTTATGCATCTCGATATGTATATTTATCTTGTCCTGTGTTTGTAGAGATCTTGAATCATATGTTCTTTAGTTGGCATATGACAAGAAGTAATAATAGAAATAAAGAGATGATGAGAATTATGAGATGTAGTAATCTTTCAATTCTTTATAATCCAACATTACAAGTCTGCAATTAATCAGAAAGTGAGACAATAAATTTCTTACCTTAAATTAACAAAATAGTTCACTATTCATAATTAATATCCTCAAGTTTGATAAAATGGTTCATTATCCATAATTAATATCCTCAACTAACTAGTATTCATTTTTTACTATAAATAGTATCAATTAACATGGCATTACATAAGCAACTAGCAAAAATATTAGAGCATCACTTAGTTAATCAAAGATAATTTACTAGGCCATGGCTACAAATTTTTCTAAGTGTCTTTTCCTTTGGATTTTTGCAGCTCTTTGCTCGTATATGGTTAGATTTTCCTCTTGCCAATCAAGCGGTTACTCACAAGCTGTTGTAACCTTTTATGAAAGTCCTACTAGTTCTGGGAGTAATAATGTCTTGGATTGTTGTTTGTTTCTACTCTTCTTTTTCAAAAGACTTACGTAGTAGACCTACTAGATTAAAATTAAATAAAACATGCTTTAAATTTAAAATACAACTTTAAAGGTAAATCTTAGTGATTCAATTATTGGTTATCTGAATTTTACTTTGTTAGTGAGGGTATTATTTGCTTTTGTCCCTTAACAATTTCTTCTTCACTTTTCATACATAAATAAAAAAAACATACGACTAAAATTTTATAGATAAATGTTCACCAAAATGGCTTGATCAATATAGCCTTGATTTTACATACTTTATTAATGATTTCAGGGCAAAATATTGAAAAACATAAATTTCTTGTTATTCTATTCTAGGTGGAGCATGTGAGCTTGAAAATGACGTAGCAAGCGCTCCCTACAATGCAATGATCACAGCGGAAAAGCTCTTTTTAAGCAAGGCTCTGGATGTGGCGCATGTTATCAGGTAAACATATTTTATGTAGCGGAGCCACACAAAATAAATGAAATTCAACAAAGAAAGATATATAACGTAAATTGGGTAAAAGAAATTAAAATATATAAAATATTAAATCTCCTTATAAGAGAAAATATATGTACAAATTCTAAATGTAATATTTTTAGATCTCTCCGAATTCACTTACAAAATTTTTGGTTCCGCTACTGATTTTGTAACTCTCTAATTTTAAAATAAATGTACCTTATTTTGCATGAGATAACAAGAAATAAAACTCTAGAACAAAAGAGAGAATGGCATGAATATTTTAGTTTCATGCATAAATGCATGACATCTCTATAATGTCGGATTTGCTTTTCAGGTGTTGTGCACTCAAGACCAAAATTCACATTGTTCGGAAAATTCAATAAAAATAACCCTCACAGATGAGTGCCCAGGAGCATGCAATAATGATCCGGTTCACTTCGACATAAGTGGAATTGCCATTGGAAAATTGGCTAAGTCTGGTGAAGCTTCACAATTATATAACGCAGGAAGAATCTCGATTTTTTACCAAAGATGAGTTGTTCTACAAAAATTAAAAATTACTTCCTTTATTCCATCTTATTCGTACATTTTATATATGAAGCAACAAATTGATTTTTTCCTCTTATTTTCCTTACGAGGAACATCGCTAATGGATTGATTTATTTTATTTTTATTGGACCTTACAGGGTAGCATGTAATTACAACACAAATATCTTATTTAAGGTGGACAAAGGCTCCAATCCTAATTTCTTTGCAATTACATCTGAAGCAGTGGATGGAGATGGTGATCTTTCTTTAGTTGAAATCCAAACAAGCAATTCGAGTTGGGTACCAATGCAGCGAATGATTGGGGCAACTTGGAGTGTTGGCATACAATCGGACATACAGAAACCTCATTCCCTCAGACTTACTTCAGAAATAAAGCAGAGTGTCACTGCCCAGAATATCATTCTAGACGGTTGGCAACCAAGATCAATTTATAAATCAAATGTTAATTTCCCAAATAACCTTTAGGGTGAAAGTAATAAAAAAGAGAATATAAGGGTACGGTGTAAATTGTTGAATACCATTTATTTACCTACCCTATCAAGTATAATTAATAAAGTAAAAATATCTTCTTTAATTTATTTTGAATATGTGATTAATTCTATTTCATGTCTTTTCTTTAATTTGATCTCTCTAATATTAAAAAAAAAATGGCCGCTAACTTTGTTGTAATTAAATTTTTTCATAGAAAAATGACGAGTTAGTTCTTTATGTTTGCAACAAGAAGCACTTTTGGTCCAGCGGGTCAAGAATCATATGGCCAGAGATAAACTAACTTTGACAATATAATCTCTTAATGAAATTACTCCCTAGACTATTAATATTTCCCTAGGTGCAAAGTGTGTACATGGAAGATTAAAAAAAAAATTATAAACATGTATTTCTTTGTGATAATTAGAAAAGAGATAAAAACCTAAGCTTGACATTTTTCTTCGGAGAATAAAGGTCTTTTAATAATTTGATGACTATTTACCATAATTCTTTCTTTCTTTTATTTTTATATTTTTTGAACTTTACGGAGTAGTTAATAAATGCTACTACCACTATAGCAGTAGAATAGTACTAACATTAAAGAAAGTGTGTATTATCAACACACAATTTTCAAGGATTGACCAAAGAAAAAGGAGATTAGGCCTTTCTTGGGCCTCCGCATGGAAAAAACACAAAAGTAGCTCTCGGCTCGATATATATCCAACACACACTTGCTCTATATTCCAAATCTTCGCGGTTGTTATCAAAAAATATTATGTAAAATTAAATTATGAAATTCTCTAAATTTACCAATAACCTAAGGCAAATACCCATATCATTTATACCTTATAGAACAAGTGTCACGACCCCAGTTTCCCACTTTAGGATGTTGTGATGGCACCTAGTCTCTGATACTAGGTAAACCTAACACATGCTAATTTAATAACAGAATTGAACTATTTAATAATTTATCATAAATCATTAAATGACATACATAGCCGCAAGCGGCCAATAGTTATATATTTTCCAAAACCGGTAGTATGGAGTCATAAGCACAACTAAAACACGCTAGAATTTCTAAACACAATACTGTTTTGAATTACAATTTAACAGTAGTATAATGAAGTAAAATGGTGACTCCGAGTCCTGCGAACGCCAAGCAGGTATACGTTGAAGTCTACCGCCGTGCAGACGTAACTCTCAACAACACAATCAGAATAACTGGATCTGCACAAAAATGTACAGAAGTGACGCATGAGTACACCACAACGGTACCCAGTATGTATCAAGCCTAACCTCAGTAGAGGCCAGGTCAAGACACCTACTAGACATAGAAACTTGTTCAAGATATACCTAAGCTAACAATGGAAAGAACATCAACGTAGGATCAACAACTGAAAATTTATTGATTTACAACCAACAATGAAGTAATAGAAACATAAATGGCAGCAAGTAGCAAACGAGTAATAAAGAAACAACATAATAAAAATACCGATGAGATGTAACTGAACTCAAATAAGAAAAAACGGATGACAACTCAAATAATCAAATCTCTCCCAACGCATGGACTTACAACAAGAATTACTCCGAAGCACCACACCTCAAGAACCACAAGTCATGAATCAAAATTTCCAAATCTTACACATATGATACCTCGTGCCCACAATAACAATCACTTTCGCACGACAAAGTCCATGTGCTACCATGTACTTTACAACCGTGATATATCAATTCAGATGAATGAGAGATACATTTAAACATAATAAAATATAATAAAAATCTTGAATAAAGTATGTTGTCAAATGAAATAATGAATTCATTTTAGAAATCAAGTAAAGAAAAATAATATACAATTTATACGAAATAGAGTATATGATGGGTTTAATTTAGAAATTAATAAAATTGAGTAAAAGTATCATTTTTAAACAAAACAAAATATTAGTTAAATTAACTAATTAAATATAGAATTTTGCTAAGGAAAAACACGATAACAGTTTTAAGTAAGGTAAACATCCAACAGGGTGATGAGTACAATTACATAACCCAATTATAGTGAAAGTGCGGTAACCATTTAATATAATAAGGCACCAAGTGAGATAACGAGTTCTATCTTAAGAGACACATGGACTAAATCATATTAATTAGTCTTTTATTTAAGACATTATGTGTCACGATCCGTAATCCCAACCTCAGGATCGTGATGACGTCTAACATCCACTTGCAAAGAAAGCCAATGTGAGACATTTAATTAGTCAAATTTTAACAGTTTAAAACAAAGTGATGGTAAATAATGAGGGATAGGTACTCAAACTAATACAACACCAGCATAAGTCATGTAATAACATTTACTCCCAAAGATCCGGAGTCACCAATACACGAACTACTAGAAGTTCTACAAATAGAGTCTGGAATAAATATAACCGTTTTGGATGAAATGAACAGTAAAAGAGGAAAGGAAAAGGGGACTTCAAGGTCTGCGGACGTCAGCAGAACTACCTCAAGTCATTGTATGTGATAATCCGAGCTAGTGCACCTCACGTACTGCTTGGATTTGTACCAAAATCTGCACAAGAAGTGCAGAGTGTAGTATGAGTACAACCGACTCAATGCACTCCGTAAGTGTCGAGTCTAATCTCGACGAGATAGTAACGAAGCTATGATAGGACACTCACATAATTAAACTTGTACACACATAGATATATAGACCAACCAACAACATAATAGAGATTTGATATGTACAGTTGGGAGGGGACATGTGGAAGGGGGAAAAGATACGATAACTAAAACACGAATGACAACACAAGACAGTCAACTAAATCATCAACCTAGGAGGACAAATAACATACAATATGAGAATGGCACGACATCACCCTTCGTGTTTTTACTCTTATCCTTACGATGAAATGATGTCATAAGAGAAATGAAATGGCACGACATCACCCTTCGTGCTTTTACTCTTGATCTCGCCATGTAACAGTGTATAACTGATATAGAATGACACGGCATCACCCTTCGTGCTTTAATTCATTCCTCACCATGTATTGATTAGTAAATAAGCAATTGAAATAGTACGACATCATCCTTCGTACTTTTACTCTCGATCTCACCATGTAACATTGAATAACTGATATAGAATGGCACGGCATCACCCTCATGCTTTAGGTCATTCCTCACCATGTATTGATCAGTAAATAAGGAAATGAAATGGCACGATATAACCCTTCGTGCTTTAATACTATCCCTTACCATGTCGTAATGAATATACAAATTTGGAAGATAAATAATGTAAAGGATATACTTTACATCAATTATGATTCAAAGATACTAAACCTCAACTTCCAACCTACTCAACCACTGCTAATTAATCCATAAATACGGAAAGAACGATCAAATAAGTAATAATCAAATCTAAGCATGGATGTCATAATTAAAGAGGCAATAAATCACAAGGAAACAAGTTCTACCTGCATGATATAACCCCAACAACAACACATAAGCACTCGCCATCTCACATATACGTATTACCCACAACTTAAACACGTAAAAAAAATAGGCAAATAAGTCATAATTCCTCAAGTCAAGGTTAACCACGACACTTACCTCGCCCCAAAACCAATTCAAAGTTCAGCTACGGACTTGCCTTTCGAACAAGCCTCAGAGCAACCCAAATCTACCAAATTATCAACTAAAGGATTCAAAATAGGCCTTAGAAACTGTAATGACTCGGCCAGTCGTTTCGAGAGTTATAGCCATGTTTCCCTATTTTCTGATTCTTTTGTATTCTAAAACTGTTATAAGACTTACCGGGTTAGTTCAATCTGGTCCGGAGTGAATTCAGAGTGAATTGAGACACTTGGTCTCTTAATTGAAAGCTTAAGTTGAAAAAGTTAACCGGATGCCGACTTATGTGTAAACGACTTCAGATTTGAATTTTGATTATTCTGTTAGGTGATTTTGGACTTTGGAGCGCGTCAGGAATGTGATTTGGAGGTCCGTAATAGAATCAGGCTTGAAATGGCGAAAGTTGAAATTTTAGAAAGTTTGACCGAGAGTGGAATTATTGATTTCGGGGTCAGTTAGATTTCCGGAAGTTGGAGTAGGTTCATGGTGTCATTCATGAATTATGTGCAAAATTTGGGGTCAATCAGATGTGATTTGATAGGTTTCAGTGTCGTTTGTGAAATTTGGAAATTTCAAAGTTCTTTAGGCTTGAATTCATATGTAATTCATGTTGGTGAAATAGATGACGTGTTGCTGATACCGGTGTAACAGCACCTGTGGAGTGGGAACCGCAGGTGCGAGCCCGCAACAGCGGTAAGGTGCCCAAAGAAGCGAAAGAGAGGAGGCTTTGCAGTGGCTGCAGGTGCGAGGTCTTTTTCATATATGCAAAGTCGCAGAAGCAGATATAGAGCGCAAGTGCGGTAGCTGGGAACTTGAGTGGTTTCCACATATGCAGAAAATTTACCGCATCAGCGGTTCTGCAGGTGCGAAAATATGGCTGCAGATATAAATACGAGACTTTGAAAATTTTCACCATTTTCATCATTTTGAGCTCAGACTTTGGAGATTTTTTAGAGGGATTTTGAAGAGACTACTAAGGTAAGCTCCTTGTGTTCATTTTTCTTCAATAATGATGTTTTCTCGTTGATTTTCCACTTAGTTGGTGTGTTTTTTAAGTGAATTGTTTTTTTGGGGGGGGGGGGGGGTTGGGGCTAGGGTTTTGGAGGGCGCTTTTTGGGGTTTTGGATGACCATTTGTT
>ML250415.1:15030-27044 GCA_005239495.1 Nicotiana undulata
GGGGGGGGGGGGGTTGAGGCTAGGGATTTGGAGAGCGCATTTTGGGGATTTGGATGACCATTTGATGTCGGATTTTGGTAAATTTGGTATGGTTAGACTCGTGAGTGAATGGGCTTTCTGGTTTTATGACTTTTGTCAAACTTAGTGACGTAGGTCCGGGGGGACGGGTTTTAGTCGATTTCGGATTTTTGTTATAATTTCGTATTTTTCTTGTGGAATTGATTCCTTCAACCTATATTAATTGTATTGTATTCGGGACGTTTTGAGACCGATTTGAGAGGCAAAGGAATTTTAGCGTAGACTTTTGCCTAGATTGAGGTAAGTAACAGTTATAAATCTGGTCCTTAGGGTATGAAACCTTGGTCTTGTATTATTTGATTTGTTTAGAGGTGACGCACATGCTAGGTTACAAGCGGGTGAGCGTGCACCGTGGGAAATGGGATTTGGTACATTCCATGAAACTGGAATTTGAACAAACTTGTTGTTAGCTATATGCTCTTCATGTGTTATATATATTAGATTGTGAATCCTATTAGTGACAATGCTTAGGCCATGTATTGGTACTGCTGGGACGCACAGAGGTCGTGTTACAGGTCAAATTACTTGCTATATGTTACTTGTACTCAGTCCCGGTCTTTATTTGCATATCACATCTCAGTCTCTTCTATTCTTGATTTATACATCATATTATTATTGTTTGGGTTGTTTTCCTGATTCCTGAGAGCCCGAGAGACCGGAGAGATCGATGACTGAGTTAGGCCAAGGGCCTGATTGGGAGGATATTTATGGGATCGGGCTGCATGCCGCAACATGTTTTATTGATTTATCTCATGATTGTCTTGATATAGAGCTTGGACTATAGGAGCCGTTCTGGAGTCTGTACACACCCCCAGTGAGCGCATGTACTTACTAAGTGCGAGTGCTGAGTGATCGTGAGGAATAAGTGATTGTGAGGTTGGAGTGAATGCCTTGAGATGATGTATATGATTCATTATTGTTGAATGCAGTTGCCTTATATCGTTGTTTTGAAAGCTTTTGAAGATATCTTTATCCAGTTTTACTTGAACTTGGCATTAACATACTAATTGGACTTAATTTACCGAATTTGGGAAGCATGTCTATTTTCCTTGATGAGACTACTGAAAATGAATTTTAACTACGTAGATCGTCATTGTCTTTTAGTCCCTTATTTATTATAATTACTTATTGAGTTGGTTGTACTCACACTACACCCTGCACTTCGTGTGCATATCCAGGAGTTTCTAGACGCAGAGGGTGTTGATAGTTCTCGTAGCTGACTATTTTAGATAGCGAGGTAGATGCCTTGCATTCGCACACCTTGTTTTCTTCTTCCTTATCTTTTCATTTGTTTATTTGGATTCAGACTGTGATAGTCATTTATTTCTATACCGGTTATGTTTAGATGCTCATGACTTAGTGACACCCCGATGTTGGGGCTATTTTTCCGCACTATATTTTGGGTTTAACTCCTGTTTACGAAAACTCTGTTATTTAAAAAACTTTTGATTTATCTTTCTGTGAAATATTGGAAGTATTTTGAAAATGTCATCTTGCCTAGTACCATCGATAGGTGCCATCGTGACATGTTAGTATTTGGGTCGTGACAAGTTGGTATGAGAGCCTAGGTTACATAGGTCTCACGAGTCATGAGCAGGTTTAGTAGGGTCGTGCAGATCGGTACGGAGACGTATGTACTTATCTTCGAGAGGCTGTCGAACCCTTAGGAAATTTCACATTCTTGAATTCTTGTCGTACGAATCTTTTGATTCTAGTAACTAAGCGTAAATTTTCTATTCTCTCACAGATGGTGAGGACACGTACTACGGGGCAGGATGGACAAACATCAGTCAAGGTTGCGAGAGGTCGAGGTCGCGGTAGAGGCTGCGGTAGGGGCATAGGTGCAGCTCGCACAGCAGCACCGGCAGATCCACTAGTTGCCCCAGTTCAGGAGCAGGCTCCAGTTGTGGATGAGCCTGTGGGACCAACTCAGGCACCACCCGGGCCCATTGTGATTCCACGCCTTTAGGAGGACTTAACTCAAATGCTAACTGTGTGCACCAGTCTTGCTTAGGCAGTCTTTGTTTCGGCCGCAGCAACCACTTCTCAAGCCAGAGGAGGTACTCAGACTCTCGCCTCCCGCACACCAGAGTATGTGGTACAGGGAATCCAGACACCGGGACCACCACCTGCCCAGCCGGTTGTAGTTGCTCAGGACTATAAGGTTCCTGTTATGCCTGATGATGAGCAACGTAGATTGGAGAGGTTTGGAAGACTCCATCATCCATCTTTCAGTGGTGTAGAGAGGAAGGATGCACATGGCTTCTTGGATAAGTGTTAGAGGATGCTCCGTACACCAGGTATTTTGGAGACCAGTGGGGTCTCCTTCACTACTTTTCAATTCTCTGGTGTTGCCTTCAGTTGGTTGGAGGATTACAAGAGGCGTAGGCCGGTTGCCACAACAACCCTTATATGGCAGGAGTTCTTCGTTCTCTTGCTGGAGAAGTTTGTGCCGTAGTTTTGCATAGAGGAGCTATGCAGGCAGTTCGAGCAACTTTGTTAGGGTGATATGTCTGTGACGCAACATGAGATGAGATTTTCTGAGTTGGCCCGTCATGCTGTTTGGTTGGTTCCCAAAGACAGGGAGAGGATCAGGAGGTTCATTGATACTTTTCAGCTATGATTGCTTATGACCAAAGACAGTGTGTCTGGTTCTACTTTTGATGAGGTTGTCGACATTGCTCGTCAGATAGATATGGTTCACAACTAGAAGCGGGTTTAGAGAGATGCCAATATGCCTAGTGGTCAGGGTAGATTCAACGTTGTTCCTTCCGGGGTGAGTTCTACAACGGCAGGGTCGTCCTTACAAATATGCTCAAACGGCTCACCCAGTTCACCGTGGTGCATCATCTGGCCATGGTTGACACAGTTATCAACATGGTCATTCATTTCTCAGTGTCGTCCCAGCTCAAAGTTTGTCCCGTGCTCCATTGGGCCAGAGCTCGTCTCTGCCAGGTCATTCTACCGGTTATCCTGGAGCTCGGGGCTCCCTTCAGTCCCCACCACTAGCACCATGGAATTGTTTTGAGCGCAGGGAGTTTGGTCATAGGTGGAGGCAGTGCCCACGTCGATAAGGAGGTGTAGCGCAACAGAAGAGTTTGGTTGCGTCTTCTGCACCAGTTGTTGCACCACCCGCTTAGTCGGTTATGGGTGGGGCCCAGTCAGCTAGAGGTCGCACTAGAGAGGGAAACCGATCAGGTGGCAGCCAGGCCCAATTCTATGCTTTCCCCGCCAGACCAGATGCCATTGCTTCGGATGTTGTTATCACATGTATTGTCTCGGTTTGACACAAGTTTGCCTCTATATTATTTGACCCTGATTCCACTTATTCATATGTGTCCTCGTATTTTTCTCATTATCTAGATATGCCCCGTGAGTCTCTAGTTTCATCCTTTCATGTATCAACGCTGGTGGGCAATTATTGTGGACCATGTATATCGGTCATGTGTGGTGACTATTGGGAGTTTGGAGACTAGAGTAGATCTCTTGTTTCTTAGTATGGTCGATTTTGACGTGATCTTGGGTATGGATTGGTTGTCTCCATGTCATGATGTTCTAGATTGTCACGCTAAGACCATGACCTTGGCGATGCCGGGGTTGCCTAGGGTTGAGTGGAGCGGCTCTATAGACTATGTTCACAGTAGAATGATTTCATACTTGAAGGCTTAGCGGATGGTTGAGGAGGGTTGTCTATCTTATTTGGACTTTGTGAGGGATGTTAGTGCGGAGACCCCTACTATTGATTATATCCGGTGGTACGAGATTTTCCAGATGTGTTTCCTGCAGACATGCCAGGCATGCCACCTAAGAGGGATATTGATTTTGGCATTTAATTGGTGCCGAGCACTCTGCCCATTTCTATTCCAGAGTATCGTATGACACCAACTAAATTGAAGGAATTGAAGGAGCAGCTTCAGGAACTCCTTGATAAGGGGTTTATTCGGCCTAGCGTATCACCTTGGGGTGCACCAGTTCTATTTGTGAATAAGAAGGATGTTACTATGACATGTGCATTTATTACAGGCAGTTGAACAAGGTCATAATCAAGAACAAGTATCCTTTGCCGCGTATTGATGGTATATTTGACCAGCTTCAGGTAGCGAGGGTGTTCTCAAAAATTGATTTGAGTTCAGGGTATCACCAGTTGAATATTCCGGACTCGATTATTCTTAAAGACAACTTCCAGGACCCAATAAGGCCATTATGAATTCCTTGTGATGTCTTTCGGGCTAACCAACGCCCTAGCAGCGTTCATGCATCTGATGAATAGTGTATTTCATACTTATCTTGACTCGTTCGTTATGGTATTCATTGATGATATCCTGGTAGTGAGGGTATTATGTGGATCCGAAGAAGATAGAGGCGGTTCAGAGTTGCCCAAATTGTCCTCAGCCATGGAGATTCGAAGCTTTCTTGGCTTGGCTGGTTATTACCAACACTTCGCGCAGGGATTTTCGTTTATTGCATCGCCCATGACCAATGACCCAAAAGGTTGCTCGTTTCAAGTGGTCAAAAGAGTGAGAGGAAGCTTTCAGAAGCTCAAGACTACTTTGACCACAACTCCAATTATAGTTCTACCATCAGCTTCTAGTTCTTACTTAGTGTATTGTGATATTTCTCGGATCGGTATTGGGTGTGTGTTGATGTAGGAGGGTAGAGTGATTATTTATGCTTCGCGCCAGTTGAAGCCCCATGAAAGAACTATTATGTGCATGACCTTAGGTTGGAAGCTATTGTTCATGCCCTGAAGATTTAGCGGCACTATTTGTACGGTGTCCATTGTAAGATTTACACCGATCACCGGAGTTTACAGCATTTGTTAAAACAGAAGGATCTTAACTTGCGTCAGCGGAGGTGGTTGGATCTCCTTAAGGACTATGATATCACCATTTTGTACCATCCCGGAAAGGCCAATGTGGTGGTTGATGCTTTGAGTCATCGGCGGAGAGTTTGGGGAGCTTGGGATATCTACCACTAGCAGATAGGACATTGCATTGGATGTTCAAGCCTTAGCCAACCGGTTTGTTAGATTGGATATTTCTGGTCTTTCGGTCTTTTCTTTATGATCGTGTCAGGGAGTGTCAGTATGATGACCCCCATCTGCTTGTCCTTAAGGACACGGTCCAGCACAGTGATGCTAAGGAGGTTACTATTGAGTATGATGGTGCATTGAGGATGAAGGGCAGGCTATGTGTGCCCAATGTAGATGGGTTATGAGATTTGGTTCTTCGGGAGGCTCATAGATCGCGGTATTCCATTCATCCAGGTGCCGCGAATATGTATCAGGACTTGAGGCAGCATTACTGGTAGATGAGAATGAAGAAGGACATCGTGAAGTATGTAGCTTGGTGTCTAAATTTCCAGTAGGTGAAGTATGAGCAGCAACGACCAGGTGGGTTGCTTCAGAAGTTAGAGATTCCTGGTGTAAATAGGAGCAGATCACCATGGATTTTGTCATTGGGCATCCACGGACTCAGTGGAAGTTTGATGTGGTTTGGGTGATTGTGGATAGGCTGACCAAGTCAGCTCATTTCATTCCTGTGATGACTACTTATTCTTTCGAGTAGCTGGCTTGAGTGTATATCCACGAGATCGTCAGGCTTCATGGCGTACCAGTATCTATCATCTCTAACCAGGGTATGCAGTTTACATCATGGTTTCGGAGGGCCGTACAACATGAGTTGGGCACTCGAGTGCAGTTGAGCACATCATTTCACCCTCAGGCGGACGGACACTCTAAGCCCACTATTCAGATATTATAGGATATGCTCCGTGCATGTGTGATGAGTTTGGGGGCTCGTGGGATCAATTCTTTCCACTAGTGGAGTTCGCTTACAACAACAGTTATCAGTCAAGAATCCAGATGGCACCGTATGAGGCTCTATATGGTAGGCGGTGTCGGTCTCCAGTGGGTTGGTTCGAGCCGGGTGAGGCTATGTTATTGGGTACAGACTTGGTTCAGGATTCTCTGGAAAAGGTTAAGGTGATTCAGGATCGACTATGCACAGGCAGCCCAGACAGAAGAGTTATGCGGATCGAAAGGTTCGCGATGTTGCATTCATGGTAGGAGAGCGGGTCCTTCTCTGGGTGTCACCCATGATGGGTTTAATAAGGTTCGGAAAGAAGAGCAAGCTGAGCCTAAGGTTTATCGGCCCATTTGAGGTGTTGCGACGTGTTGGGGAGGTTGCTTATAAGCTTGCCTTGCCTCCCAGTCTAGCAGGAGTTCATCCAGTATTCCATATTTCTATGCTCCGAAAGTATCACGGCGACCCGTATCACGTGTTGGATTTCAGCTCAGTCGAGTTGCACCAAGATTTATCTTTTGTTGAGGAGCCGGTGGCTATTTTGGACTGGCATGTTTGAAAGCTGAGGTCAAAGAACATTGCTTCCGTGAAGGTTCAGTGGAGGGGTCAGCCGGTCGAGGAGGCGACTTGGGAGACCAAACATGATATGCGCAGTCGTTATCCTCATCTTTTCACTACTTCAGGTATGTCTATATACTCGTTCGAGGACGAATGTTTGTTTAAGAGAGGGAGGGTGTAACAACCCGGCTGGTCGTTTCGAGAGTTGTAGCTTCGTTCGCCCTTTTTCTGCTTCTTTTGTATTTTACAACTGTTATATGACTTACCGGGTTAATTGGTTTAGGTTCGGAGTGAATTCAGAGTGAATTGAGACACTTAGTCTCTTAATTAAATGCTTAAGTTGGAAAAGTTGACCGGATGTTGACTTATGTGTAAACGACCTCGGATCTGAATTTTGATGACCCTGTTAGCTCCGTTATGTGATTTTGGACTTAGGAGCGCGTCCAAAATGTGATTTGGAGGTCCGTAGTAGAATTAGGCTTGAAATGGCAAAAGTTGGAATTTTGGAAAGTTTGACTGGGAGTGGAATTTTTGATCGGGGTCAGGATTGGATTTCCGAAAGTTGAAGTAGGTTTGTGGTGTCATTCATGACTTGTGTCAAAACTTCGTACATGATTTGAAAGGTTTCGACGTCGTTTGTCGAATTTGGAAATATCAAAGTTCTTTAGGCTAGAATCCATGTGTAATTCGTGTTTTGAATGTTGTTTGAGGTGACTTGAGGATTTGACTAAGTTAGTATTAGATTATAAGACTTGTTGGTATGTTTGGTTGAGGTCAGGGGCGCCTCGGGTTTATTTGGGTGATTAACGGACTTGGTTTTGAGTTGGTGAAATAGCTAAAGTGTGGTTGATATTGGTCTAACCACACCTGCAGAGTGAAAACCGCAGGTGCGAGCCCGCAGAAGCGGGAAGGTGAACGCAAAAGCAAAAGAGAGGACGCTTGGCAGTGGCTGCAGGTGCGAGGTCTTTTCTGCATATGCAAAGTTGCAAAAGCGGGGCAGTTGCGCATAAGCGCTTTCGCAGATGCCAGATTGGTAGCGCAGGTGCGATAGCTAGGAGCTTGAGTGGTTTTCGCAGATGCGAAAGATTAACAGCATAAGTGGTTCCGCAGGTGCGGAAATATGGTCGTAGGTGCGAAAGGCCTGGGCAGAACATATAAATACGAGACTTCAAGATTTTTCACCATTTTCATCATTTTGAGCTTGGACTTTGGAGGTTTTTGAGAGGGATTTTGAAGAGATAACTGAAGTAAGATCCTTGTGTTCATTATTCTTCAATGATGATGTTTGATTTCCCACCTAGTTGGTGTATTTTTTAGGTGAATTTTGGGGGTTTGAGGCTAGGGATTTGGAGAGTGAATTTTTGGGATTTGAATGACTATTTGATGTCGTATTTTGGTAAATTTGGCATGGTTAGACTTGTGAGTGAATGGGCTTTTGAGTTTAGTGACTTTTGTCGGATTTCGAGACGTGGGACCAGGGGCCGGGTTTGAGTCGATTTCGGATTTTGGTTATAATTTCGTATTTTTCTTGTGAAATTGATTCCTTAAACCTATATAAGTTGTATTGTACTTCTTATGGCTAGATTCAGGACATTTGGAGACCGATTTGAGAGGCAAAGGTATTTTAGAGTAGTGTTTCGCCCGGATTGAGGTAAGTAATAGTTTAAAATCTGGTCCTGAGGGTATGAAACCCTGGATTTTGTATTATATGCTTGTTTTGAAGGTGACACACATGCTAGGTGACGGGCGGGTAAGAGTGCACCTTGGGAATTGGGACTTGGTCCATTCCGCGAAACTAGAAATTGAACAAACTTGTCGTTATCTATATGCTCTTCATGTGTTATAGATTTTTGACTGTGAATCCTATTAGAGACCATGCTTAGGCCATGTATTGGTACTGCTGGGACCCACATAGGTCGTGTTACAGGTCAAATTACTTACTATATGTTATTTGTACTCAGGCCCAGCCTTTATTTGCATATCACATCTTAGTCTCTACTATTCTTGATTTACATCATATTATTACTATTTGGGCTATTTTCCTGATTTCTGAGAGCTCGAGGGACTGGAGAGATTGATGACTAAGTGAGGCCAAGGGCCTAATTGTGAAGATATTTATGGGATCGGGTTGCACGCCGAAGCATGTCTCATTGATTTATGCCATGACTAGCTTGATATAGCGCTTAGGCTGTAGGAGCCCCTCAGGAGTTTATACACACCCCTAGTGAGCGCAGGTACCTACTGAATGCCGAGTGATTGTGAGGAATGAGCGATTGTGAGGAATGAGTGAATGAGAGGACTGAGTGAATGTTGCCTTGAGAAGCTATATATGATTCATTATTGTTGCATACAGTTGCCTTATATCGTTGTTCTGAAAACTTCTGAAAGATATCTTTATCCGGTTTTACTTGAACCAGGCATTAACATACTGATTTGACTTAATTTACCGGACTTGGAAAGCATGTTTACTTTCTTTGATTAGACTACTGAAAATGAATTATATTGTGTAGCTCGTCACTATCTTCCAGTCCCTTATTTATTATTGTTACTTACTGAGTTGGTTGTACTCAAACTACACCCTACACTTCGTGTGCAGATCCAGGAGTTTTTGGACGCGGGGGTGTTTATAGTTCTCGTAGCTGACTGTTGGATATAGCGAGGTAGCTCCCTGGAGTTCACATACCTTGTTTTCTTCTTCATTATCTTTTCTTTCGTTGTATTTGGATTCACACTATGATAGTCGTTTATTTCCATACCGGTTATGTTTAGATGCTCATGACTTAGTGACACTCTGATGTTAGGACTATTTTTACGCACTGTATTTTGGGTTTAACTATCGTTTACTAAAACTCTATTAATGAAAACTTTTGATTTATCTTTCACCAAAATATTGAAAGTATTTTGAATATGTCGGCTTGCCTAGTACCATCGATAGGCGACATCACGACAGATTAGGATTTGGGTCGTGACAGAAACTACCCACGAATAAAAGAGGTTCAGTTTAGATCATTATTGAAAAAGTCAACAAAAGTCAACCTCCCGGGCCTACTTGGTCAAAACCCGAGTTTCGGACCAAAACTTGATCACCTATTCACCCCCGAGCCCGGTTATGCAGTTCAATTCGAAATCCGACCTCAATTCGAGGTCTAAATTTCAATTTTACTAAAATTCCTCATTCTACCCAAATTTCTAATTTCTACTATGGAAATCCTAGATTTAAAGTTGAAATCTTACGGAATATAATGGGTAATTGTAAGAAATGTCCAAGCTGCTAAGCCTCACGATTAGCTATGGCCGGTACCAAAATCTGCACAAGAAGTGCAGAGTGTAGTATGAGTACAACCGACCCCATGTACCCGTTAGTGTCGAGCCTAACCTCGAATAAGTGATGACGAGGCTATGACCATACACCCACATAATAAACATGTGTAGATAACAATATATGTACAAGTTAACAACAAATAACAGCTAAACATGTACTATTGGGAGGGGGACATGTTAAAGGGGGTACAAGATATAAGAGATACAGCGGGAATGATAAGCTGTAACAGTCAATATGTATTTAACCAGTAAAAAAAACTATTAAGCACAACGAAGAAAATTACACGGAATCACCCTTCGTGCTTTTACTCTCACTCTCAATATAAATCAGTAGATACGACACGACATCGTTGTCACACCTCCTTTTTCCGGACGGGGGATATGGGAGTTTCTCCAGTTTGAGTGACATTTTAAAAAGGGACTATTTATTATTTAGAGTCGCCACTTGGAATTAAGTTTTGGTGTTCCAAGTCACCTTTTATTGAATCCCTTATCAAAAGAAAGATTTGTCTCCTAATTCATGGTCTACGAAAATAAAATACCGAGTAAGGAATTCTGTTGACCGAGGGGAAGGTAGAAGGCACCCCTCGAGTCCCGTGGTTTTAGCACGGTCGCTTTATTGACTGGTGTAAGGCTTAAATCATTTTTTAGTTATTCTTGTATTTTATTGATTATGGCTATTTATTACCGCTTAGCTAATTATTATATTTTATCAATTGTGTTCACCAAGATGCGGAACGCACACAAGGTACTTCTTTGAAATTAAATGTTAAACCAAGGTACGGAATGTACACATGGTTATAACATAAAAGCATTTCAATCCAAGGTTCGGATATGAACACATGGGCTAATATTTAAAGTGTGTCTAAAACTTTCCACGAACTAAAAATTATTTTTCCGAAAAAAAAAAGTTTTGATATTATTGTGAGGCTTAAGTTATGGAAGAGAAAGGTGATGTGATTTATCTATGAATTATTGACGAGTGATATTACTTCGAATCCGGAAGTAATTTATTTAGCCCAATGACCTGATGGTCCACTTTACATTCATCTTATGCAAAACTAATGCAAGAAACACATAAAATACTCAAAACAAGGCAAATATAAAAATGAAACGGGCAGTAAAGAACAAGAAGTTTAACCTCTTTTTTTTATACTCATTTGGTCGAATCAAACATTAATCAACTACTTGATATTCATGAATTAGCGGGAAAGAACTTGTAAGTTAATTCAAAGTAGAAAAATTAGCCGTGATCTCCCTATGTTATTTTTCTTCTTAATTTCAAGCTAAAATATTCTGTGTGCAGAAATATACTACTATTGTTAACTTGTTAAATATAATGGAAGAACGAAGCATAGTTTTCCTCCTTTCATGCTATAATAATTCAAAAATAATTGGTAGTTCTAACTTTGAAATTGTTCTTTCTCTCACTTTAGTAAAACTTTTGCCGTAAGTCACAAAATTAATGAAGTTGAGCAAAGCATAATAGTAACAAATTTCTTAAATATATTAAATGCAAACTCATGTCTTAACATGCTAATTGAACTGAAATAAGTAGACCAAGAATAGAAGGACATTTGATAAACAAAGCACAAATTTTATTTAAACACTAGGTGAAAAGAACGAACCTCAGAGACAACAAAACAAATTTCTGAGTGATGAAACTTGAACTAAGAGAAAATTTGACTACAAAAAAGAACTTTTTCCGGTGACCTTAAGCTGCCGATTTCAAGCTCTTTTTCTTGCTACTCTTTACTCTTTTTCTCCTTTTCTTTCTTTTGGTTGTTCTCCTTTTTCCTTCCGTCCTTCTCTTTTTCTTTCTTTTGGTTGTTCTCCTTCTTCCTTCCGTCCGTTTCTTTTTCTCTCTTTTCTTGGTATCTCTTTATATATATATATATTTTTTTTTTTTAATCTTGTTTTTTTCAGAATTTTGAGAGGAGAACGTGGGTTTTAAAAGAGAAGAAGCGGAATTGAGTGGGGGAGTTAGGGGAGATCATGGAGTGGAGTGATTGCAATATTCCTTTTTTGTTTTTAGAAAACATCTGTCCAAACTTTGAAAAAGTTACGGGTGTTTCAAATTTTTATTTTTAGTTAGTTTTTTTCAAGTAAAATTCAATAAAAATACTAATTAACTGACTCTAGATTTACAAATATATATATATAAGAAAGTGAAATATTTATAAAATATAATTTAATGACACTAAAACAATACCATAGCTTATTCAAATTCTAGTTAAAAGGAAATTATATATA